>JBAMAX010001237.1:0-61271 GCA_037043745.1 Chymomyza amoena
CCACGTCGTCGGCGTACAATAGGTCGGATAACTTATCTCTTATTCCCCAATCTTTCAGTATCCAGGGTTTCGAATACCACATCCAATGCCGTTATGAACAGAAGCGGGGAAAGAGCACACCCCTGTCTCACGCCACTGGATGATGCGAATGGGTCTCTTAGTGAGCCATTGTGTAACACCCGACATGTAGCACCATCATAACTGTCTTTAATTATATTAACAATTTTTGACGGTATGCCTCTAGTTTCAAGAGCATTCCACACAAATTCACGTTTAAGTGCATCGAAAGCCTTTTCAAAATCGATGAAGGTGAGATGCAAGGTGGAGTTAAGCTGTAACGATTGCTCAATAATTATTCGTATAGTGTTTATGTGGTCCAGGCAGGATTGACCAGCACGAAACCCGGATTGATTTCGTCGAATTAAATTGTCCAGTGGTTCAGCGATACGATTCAAAATTATTTTTATGAAAATTTTGTTGATTGTGCGCAACAGCGATATGCCTCTTCAATTAGAGCATTTTTTCCTGTCTCCCTTTTTTGGGACTTTAACGATGACAGCTTCTTTCCACTCTGTCGGCATATGCTCGGTGCTCCACACCTCATTGAATAAGTGATGCAGCTTTAGAGACATTGTTTCCGGGATTGCCTTAAACACTTTAGCTGGAAGGTTTTCGATTCCTGCTGATTTACCCAAAATTAGCGATAGAAGCGCCGCACGTATTTCTTCGACACTGGGCGACCTGCAGTCAATAGATCTGCTGGGATTGCGCCGTCTAATGTGTAGCAGCTCGACATTGTTTTCATCATGAATTATGTTAAGCGTTCTATCAAAATATCTCTTCCATACTGCCATATGTTCGTCTGCATTTGTTACCAGACAACCATTCTTATCTTCAACAGGCATTGCGTTGAGATTTTTGTTACCAGCTATATCACGACTCAGTTTAAATAGTTCTTTAAGGTCACCTTTATCAGCAGCAACCAGTGCCGCTGCCCCTAATTTCTCGTAGAAGCTCTGTTTATCGCGTTTCGCTTGATATTTTATCATCCTAGAAAGGCGTCTGAATTCACTTTGCAATTCAGCTTTGCGGGTTTCGCTAGCTGTCCCTAATATTCTTGCTTTAGTTTGGTTTCTTAATTCAATCAAATCCCAAAAGAATTGAGATAGCCATTCCTTTTCTCTGTTCTCGCGTATCCTAATACTTCTATGCACGTATCGTTTATGGTCTTTTTCAAGTCCTCCCATAATGAATCAATACTGCCAGTGTTTGCGGTTGAGGTGGAAGCTATTTGATGTTCAAAAGATGCCTTGGTGGTATCACATTGAAGTTTTGCTAAATCGAATTTGCGTCGATGGGTATTCTGCCGGCGATTTTTGGGCACCACCGTAAGCAAATTTCAGCTATCACTAAATAATGGTCGCTTCCAATTTCTGCGCTACGTTTATTCCGAACATCGTATAACGAATTTGCCCATTTACGAGATACACATATGTGGTCTATTTGTGTTGTTGTGAAACCATTTGGCGATTGCCAAGTGATTTTGTGATTTCTCCTATGGGGAAACATTGAGCCGCCAATTTTTAAATCGTTATTCAGACAAAGCTCTAAAAAGAGCTCGCCATTTTCGTTGCAGGTGCCTAACGCATGGGTTCCCATAGTTTGTTCAAAACCCAAATTTTCTGCACCGATTTGTGCATTAAAGTCTCCCATTAGGATTATGATGTCCTTCTTGTTTACACTTTGTAGTGTATTCTCAAGGATGCTGTAAAATAATTCTTTTTCTACATTTTCAGCATCTTCCGTAGGTGCATAACATTGTACTACTGTAACATTTTGGTTTTTGGCTCTGAGACGTACAGAAATAATACGCTCAGATACAGCTTTCCACGACATCAATGTATTTTTAAGACGTTTGCTAAGGTAGATACCGACGCCTCTAATATGTGCATCGCCATCGTCTGGCATGCCGGAGACCAAAAATTTGCCACCTCTATTATTGCCTACTTCACCGCTGCCGTTCCACCGAACTTCACTTACTCCCATCAAGTCAATTTTGAGTCTTTCGCAATTAGCAGAGAGCTGAGCAAATTTTCCAGCTTTAAAAAGCGTGCGCACATTCTATTGCCAAAATCTTGTCCGTTTAACATTGCAAAGTTTCGTCATCGTATTTGCATTCCGTTCCGAGGCTTGTATTCTTGTAGATACTCGAATCAGTTGAATTTCAGACGCGACGGCTGATTGGACCGAAGCATCCTAGTTCGTTGGTAAGATTGCTACCTTTAATAAAATAAATAATTATACGTCCATGTACTCCAGGCCTCCGAACTTGCCCAAAGCACGTTAATGTATCTAGGTATTTCCCCCGAGAACCAGATGGAAAGGAACAGTTATACCGTTGAATGCTCGGTCGCCATTGCCTCATATGTTTAAAACAGGAAACGCCGCGTGAAGACTGAGGTTGACATTTGTATGGAGAGGCTTTTAGAGACGCATGCACATACCTTGAATACCAATAATCCCATAATAAATAAAATTAACTAAAAATTCTACAAATTGTTCCTTATAATGACCGTAGAAGCCTCCTAAATTATGATGAGAACTGGGCCTGAACTGTGTAGACTACTAGAAACTTTTTATTCTATAATTTGAATACGAAAGCGAATTAAAAAGCATTAAAAAAAGTAAAAGTAGGTCAAGGATAGCTCCACAGCACCATATAATATAATAAAAACTAAACTGCATTTGGCGAAATACCTTTAAAAAACTAAGCTTAATGCGTTTAGCATGAATTACATATTTAAGTATTCATTGGAAGAGTTTCTTTCCTTGGTCGGCGTGCTTCACAAAGCTTTGTCTCTAATGCATGTCATCTGGCAGTTGCCACTTAGCTGGCTTAGATCTTCTCAAGCGCACAAATACTTACACAAATACTCACTCAAATACCCACACACACGCACACATACACACACACACGAATGCACTCGGTATATTTGTCGTTATGCTATGGTGCTTAGTGTACGAGAAACACATTGCGTATACGTAATATGAAACGTCAACGACTAAACCTGGCATTAAATCTGCACGTAATTCGCTTTTGTTATTGGTTAATCTGTTTGGCAATGCCATTGCATGCATGTATAATGTACATATGTATATAGTATATATATAGTAAGTATCTGTGTGCAGAAATTTGCAATTACAAATGCGCCTCAGCTCAGGCGGAATAGTTGACAGAAACATACAAACATGTACACAAGTAAGCACTTTGTTTAGATATTGAGAGTCAGAGGGATTGAGGCGAATCCAGCAATGTCATGTCACTTGGCATTTCTATTGTTGTTATTGTTTGCTGCCTGCACTGGCATTTAGCCTGGCAAAAAGACTTACAAGGATGCCATTAATGCAACTTCTACTAAAGGGTGTTCTTTTTTTTTGAATAGACGTAAAACTTTACACTCATGTGAAATAATTAGATAAACTGGCTTTATAAAAAAATAAAATAAAGAGCTTACAGTAAAATTTATGATATAAAATATGCTACATCATTGCTTAATCCAAAAAAAAACACGCTTTATTAAACAGCTCATGTACTTAATTTGCCATCTCCCTTTAATTCCTTTCAGCTACATCCTTGATATGCATCAAAGCCATTGTTTAAGCCACAGTTGTTTTGTGACCAACTGAGCAAACTTGAGTATCTGTGAGGTGAAGGTAAAACCAGTCCTTGTATTTGTAAATAATGCGCCAAATCGCATCAAGTGACTGACATTGCTTGAGACGCATATTAAGCATACGCATTGTTGTGCAGCCAAAAGACTTGACTAATTTACTTCAACTACAAGTTGACCCACTAATCTAGCTCAAGGTTCTCCATATGCTGCTCTGGACTGCTCTCATCTTCCCCTTCTTCATCTTCTATCTGGCTTTCTCGCCATTTGTAAGTGTTTGTCTCTGTTTTAGCATTGACATTTTGAGCGCCTTTGGCTCAAATCCCACAGACATGACTCATCATAATGCCAACAGAGTCAGATTAACGCTGTCTAACTACTACCAACTACTGACTACTAACATACAGCGCCAATTGTCTTGCACACCACTATATATAATATTCATACTACATACGAGAGTAGGCTGAAAAGTTATCGGCCAAGCAATAAAGTCAGTGTTAGCAACTTGGCACAAAAGAAAATTTTTCCAGACTGAGGCATGCTGATTGAATCGTTCTGCATTATTCAAAGTAGTTAACTGTTCACAGTATTAAATATATTTTGACATTTCACAATGGGACAAATCGAATATTTATTTGAAATAAGTCTAGAAATGCTTTTATAGAGGAGATAACATTACTTCACGTGTTTGCTACTCATATAAGGTAACATTGCGTATACGTATTTTTTATATATACTATACCTTTTGAATTGCTAAAAATTTCGAGAAAAAAAATGTTTTTTTATATTTAGAGATAAATATACTTTTGAGTGGTGTCTCGCCCACGGCGTCAACGCTATCCACATTAACAAGTCCTTTTAAATTTGTTCAAGTTGTGCCCAGGGAATCGGGGATTTGGGGAACACGGGGACTAAAATCTTTATTTCATAATTAATTTCATTACATTTCATTTCATTTATTATCTCTCACTAACTGATTTGAGCCGGCCGCATTTGGTACAGGTGCGAGCGAGACAAACACACAGTGCAAAAGATCGTTTACTGGAATTGCTACTGACAAGCAACCCAGTAGGAAATATTGGAAATATTTAGCGGCGCAATAACTGCTCATTTGATCTCTTAATAACGAAAGCTTGTATAACAAACTCTTTTACGAATACTTTATAGGAGTAAGGACTTCTCTTGGCGAGCCGTGGCAAATCTATTTCCAAATTTTTGTTCAAAACGTATTTGTTATCACTGCAGATTTTTAATTTTTTATTCATTTTCGTTTCATTAAAGGTTTTTACCTTAATAATGCTAGCTTGGTGACACAGATATCAAAAACTTTGACGGAATCATCGTATTGTTAATACTTGGCTAAAATGAGTGCTTACATTGTATCTCGATTACTTCTGAAACTGCCGCCGTATTGTTCTTTCTCCTATATAGTATAGAAGCATATTTTGATTAATTTCTCACATTTGTTTTGCTTACTTTTTCGTGTTGTCTGTCCATCAACTTCCTTTCTATCCTTAATTTTGACAGCTTAATTGCACGCATTCTTCAGAAAAATTCGTTTTGTTTTGCCAATTGGTTTTGTCATGAAACCAAAAATTGTTGCGCGTGTCAAAATAAATTCCAACGTATTTCAGTTTAGGATAATTCACAATAAAATAACTTGTTATGGCAGTTTTTCAGTCATTTCGTAGAATCTCTTTTGTGATTGGGTTTTGTTTAGCAAGGATAAACGGTTGTCTGTTGAGGTCGAAGGGCAAAAAAATTTCGCCATATTTAGGATAGTTTTGGATCGGGGAATTTTTTTATTATTAACAACTAATCGTTTCTATTATTCTCTGTTAATTTAAATGCGTTTTCATACAAAAGTGAGCACGGAGAATGGGTACCTTGGGCACCACAGAACAATTAATAATTGTAGGTGCTATGAGAATCGGTCCAAGCTCGTAGGCAGCTTTAAATAAAAGCAGATAAAACTTAATGTAAAATTTTTTTTTTTTTAAATTTATTAGCAATCAGCCTATTTAAAACTGTGGCTATAATCCAATAGTTAAATTACAAAGTTAATCTATATATATAAAAGAAACTTATGTTTTACGTGTTACGGATGTTCTCATGAATGCGTCAATTAATATGAAATCTGATTTTTGCGTGTGTTAGAAGTTATATATACGGAGGTTTTGCGATGTATTTGTGTATTGGTTCGTGAGATGTATTCATCGTGAGATATCATTTTTGTGAATATCTGTTTTTGTGCTTATAATACTATATGTATATTCAAAAACTGGTATTGTTGTTAAACAATGTTCGAGGTCCAACATAGTTTCAATCATTGAGAACAGTGAATGGCGTCTCCTAATCGATCAATGCATGATGTATTTCAATTGGAAGAAATGCAACGAATCAAATTAATTATCAATCTAATTGTACTGCCCAGGAACGTGAAGATCGCAATGAACGTGAAAGAATTCGGTTAAGACAGACCCGTGAAGGGCGACATTCAACTAATAATGGTGCGTGGTAGAATCGTGCTGCAAACTAATCTAAAAATCTTATGTTTTCCCAGATAAGCTTAGTAGAGAATCTTACGATGTTAATTCATTTTAAGATTATTGTAAAAGATTGGGCAGGACAGTATGACATACAAAATAAAATATTTTACAAAATTAACTTCAATTAAACAAACAAAAATTATTTACAAAAAATTATGAGAATTCTTTTAATTTTAAATTTTTTACTGTATTTTCGGTACTTTACATCCGAAGGTGTTTTTAGCCTTCGTCTTGGTCTAATGGTTTCCAATCTCAGATTGTTTATGGTATCCCCTGTAAAACCATTGTTAAGGTCTTTCTGTAGATTTCTATTTCTTTTTTTTTGCATTTTTGGGACATATCCTTTGGCTTACCTGACTATTAGCTTGGTTGGCTTAATCCATGTCATTTCAAATATTTTCAGGACCATTTCCTTAAACAATTTTAAAATACTTGAACATTTTTCTAGTATCCTATATTTTTTAAGTGTGTGCATGCCATTTTTGTAGCCCTTAAGTTTTGAAAAATATGGAATTGAGTTTAAATTTGGTTTGACTATTTTTATGCTTGTACAAAGATGAAACTTACTTCATATAAGGCAACATTGCGTATGCGTAATTTGTATAATTTTAATTTATTGCTCACTTAATTTTAAAATCAATAAAAAAAAATCATCCGTTTTTATTTCAGTTTTCTCCGATTTTCAACTCAAGTAAAAAATGTTCGCTAAAAATTTAAAACCTAAACTATCAATGATATAAATTCCTAAATTAAAGCCCTAAGAATGTCTTTGATTTGCAATGGAAATTTATGTTACCAACTAACTTACTAATAAGGATATGATATTACGTACATACACACATACGTACTTATATAGCTTATAATAGCATCATATCTACGCACACACTCACATACACACATACACACACAGGCACACATATTAAAGGTCGTTGTATGGCAACAAAAGCCACTTGCATAAAAAATTGACTCAATTTAAGCATAAATTACATTGCCAGCCGACTAAAGCGCTTTTGTTGTTGAGTGCAGGAAACGGTTCAGGAACGACCCATCATGCCCCCATCATCGTCACACATCTAGAATCACATACATACGCATTTGGAGTCCATTATACGTACAGCTAGATTTTCCGATTTTCCACGCTGTCAATTCCATTACGTATGCGCCACAGTCCGCCGTAGTTCGTTGTAGGACCAAAGCTCGGACTTCCTCACTGGGTTATAAATGGTCCAATGCATTTGTGGCGCCAAAAATAAAGGATGAAAAAAAGGGGGGCGATTGCCACAAAGGCAAAACAAAAGCCCAGGGTAAATGGTCTCATGTAAAATATGCGAATGCAATATGCAGCTCCGCACACACACTCGGGCAATTCTTTTATATACTAAGCGCTAATTTTGATTTAATAATTTTTGTACGTATATACTTTCTTTCCGGGAGCTTAAATATGAAAAAATGATCAAGTGATAAGAACTATTAGGGATATCACTTTGTTGGGCAGAAATGCAGTTGTGCCCAAGTAATGAAAAAGTGCCAGCCTACTAAGATGGGCAACAAAACTTGGCTTTGTTTCTGTTACTAAATAATATTTTGAACATTTGTCAGTACAAAGAAATATCAACTATAATCGGTTAAAATAAAAGCTTTACAGCTTGTTATTTACTAAAAGCTTATTACTTGGTTATCTAAAAACAAGCACTCAATAATATCATAAAATGCTTTTACAATATGTACACACTGGCAACAACTCTCTTTTGGGCAGAAGTGCTTAAATTTTTAATGCCACTTTTGCATTTCTGGTTAAGTAAACAACGCATTGTAGTAAAAATAAAATATATCACATTTTACTTCTTAAGTTGTTTCTATTTTATTCTTATTGAGTATGTAAAAAGATTTAAAATCTATTAAGAGTGTTGATATTTTGTTCCCAAAACATATTCAGGCCTGTTTTAGATTTCGACTCGTTTTGCAAAGTCATAACGAGTGCATTCCGACAAATGGTGTTCTGGATTTCGACTTCGAATCATTTTCATTTCGAGTGCTATCGACAACCAGTTACCAATTTTTATCCAGAAATTGTTAAAAATTAAGATATTAGATTTGAAACTAATGTGACATATTAAACTTAAAAAATATTTAAAAAAAGTTGGCAATATAAATCTTTTTATTTGTCCCTAGTCTGTTTGATTTCCGAAAGAATCGCCCACATAAACACATCGAAGTAACTAAGTTTCAGAATTGAACGCATTAAAGGGCCACATGCCAATTGGGCAGCCACATAAAATGTTACAAAGTGGTCCAGTCATGGTCACAAATCAATGCCCCCAAATGAACTCAATTAGAGCGAATAATTTTACAAAATTTATGTGCATACACTTAACGAGCGATAGGGGCTCTGGGACAATATAGTTCTTGCATGGGAAGTTCGAATTTAAAATTCGTATTTAATTTTTACTCTTTAAATTCGAAAACGTTGGCGATTCTTTTGAAATAATATTTTATGCATTTATTAGCAATTTGCAATAAAAGTGCAGCTTTCAGGCATAGTTCGGTTCGAATGGAAAGGTACGACTCGAACTGAACTGAAATTTTTGCCAGTCCCTGTTAAAATTGTACTATGTCAAGAGAATGGCTATTTTAAATGCCAAAAATATTCGCCGTGCGGAAAACTTGTGAGTGCTAAACTAAACTTTACTTTTTTTCTTGGGTAGAAGCAAAACAATTCAAATTGCAGAGGAAACAGACAGATGAATAGAAAATGGCGGCGAGCCAAAAAGCTTTCTAGATGTAATTCAGCCTGCTGTGGGACAAGAGAGGCTAGAATTAATTATACAATTAAAACCAATTGTGCCACATTACAAAATCTCATTCCTGATTTAATGGCTTCCTTCGAGCTTGAAAGTACTCAGTTGAAGAATTAGATGTTCAATGTTGCCAGCGTAAATCTTTGTGTCAAATCTTCAAAAAATTCGAAGAGTTCTTCTAAAATGTACTCATTATTAATATGCATTAGGTATTGTTGTTAGATACTCAAAAACTGATATAAGGGAGTGACACAGAAACAAATTTCTTTATAATTCTAATTTCAATTTTAAAAGCTTCATCAAAATTTCTCCAAATTTGATTAAATTAACCAATAAAACAAATTATATTGAAAGAAAGTGTAAAAGGCTCCTCGTTTTCTCTGCAATTCCAACTCACGGTGCCACAGAGACTTCTTTTTTTTCCGTAAAAGGGTTCCTCACAGAGAAGTGGGGCACTGCGACCAAAAGGTCTTTTGTACCATACCCTTAAGTTAAAGCAAAATAGTTTCCGCCTTCCGCATGAATAGCAGTATGTCTTTTGTTGGTATTGACCTGAGATGGAAGGGACTAATCCGTTCCTTTCCCATGTGACAGGCTCTGTCCAATACTAGCGCAGTCAGAATATGTCTAGTGATTTCATCGTCTTCTAGACAGAGTCTGCACTCTGAAGAGTCCAATAGGCTACCAGGAGCTTTAGGTCCGCTCTGCCAAGACATTTTGTCTAGATTGTATCCAGAGTTTTGACAAGCACTTTTGCTTGACGAAGCCCCGGAACGGAGAACCAGTATCTCCTATGTTCTTCTGCAGCCCATTTGTTTATCATGGTTTTGATTGTGGACCAACCAATACCACAAAACGGCGCAGGATATGTAGTCAGGTTGGAGGCACCCCGTCGTGCTAGATAGTCGGCGATCGTGTTATCATCCACTCCCGAGTGTCCAGGCACCCAACATAGCACGACTTTGTTCCGGGCGGACAGGGTTTGAAGGTAGTTATTCCATTCTTTAACCATCCTGGAGAAAATGGTCTACTAAAACCGCTGGAGATTTGATAAAATTCCTCAACAAATAAATTTTTTTTAAACTAATTGTTATCTATTTAAAAGATTATTCGATTTCTGAGCTATCTGTATTTCCATAATCTCATAAATCGAATATTTTGATTCATGATTGGAATTTTTATTAAATATCTATTAAAGTCTTTAGCAAATGCATCTCGAGCTACGGAGCTGTCACCTAGTTGTGGGACAAAATAAATAATAACATTTCTATATATTTAGTTTGGCTGTTAATAGATGTTTTTGTCTGGCTGGAGGGTAGGGTTACCAGATGGTCTGAGTGAAAAAAGCGCACATTTCACAACCGACCCTAAAAATTCAGTCCTCTTAAAAAAAGTGGATTGGTCTTCTCGTCCCAAAAAAGCGAAACGAGCTAACACGAGCCAGGAAAAGCGAACATGTTGGCTTTAAAGTGGAGTGTTGGTAGCCCTATAGTAGGGTTGCAACTTGAACTCAGAAATTGGAACAATATATCAACTAATCCAATAATTCAATCACACTAAATGTAATAACCATTTTTTGAACAACTCTTTTGAGCCACTCTCATAAATGGTGAAATAAACATTCGGAGACAATTATCCGAAAAATAAAATATCTGAGATTTCTTTGCACATATATTTTCTTACAATTTTTAAAGACAAGGGTCCCAAAACAATGACATTTTTTCTTAACCTTATAGTTATATCGTATGCCAGGATGTGCAAATTCAAAAGGTGGTCAAGAGTATATTTAGTATATTTCCTATGAAAAATTACAATTTTATGAAACTTCTAACCAGGCTTCCCAGGGTGAATCCAGAAAACTATTTTGCGCGGCTGCTGTAAATGGCATTCACAGCGTGATTTTTGTTGCAATTTTGCAATGGCGACACGGACCTCCAGGACCGACCCATTAAAGCCAAGTTATTAAAGCCTAACCAGAAAAGAGCAGTCTGTCGACTACGAGCGGTACTATGGAAATTGTGAAATGTAAAATGAAAAATATTTTTTCAGTGCCAACTCAAGGATATCCTTGATGTTTGTACAAAACTGCAGCGCGCCGCAGACAGAAAAAGAAAAAAAAAAAGTGAGAGCCAGGGGAGAACTAAAATAAATGTATCCTGCAATTATGAATGAAAGGAAGCGTAGAAGTGAGAGCGGCAGACCGCAAACAAAGCTCAACGGATGCTCTACGCGCCTTGCTATGCAAATGTACTCGCATGAGTGTGTGTGTGTGAGTGTATGTGTCTGTGCATATGTGTGTGTGACTGTGTTGGCATGCAGTGCCGGTTACCGAAAACCAAGTTGGCAAAATGTGGCCAAAAAAATTACAGTTCTAGGCAGGAAAAAAATGGTCGCTTAAATGCTTTAAACCTGCCGCCATTTTATGCAACATTCTATGATTTTGCATGTTGGCCTCAGCCATTGTGCATATTTATGACCTCGCCTAAGTGCATCATAGCCTTCAAAATGCGCACACAGATACAAATTCAAACACATGCATGCATATGCATGAGGTTCGGCCATGTATGCGTTATAAGGACATTTAGACGCGTTTCTAATGCCTAGGCAGTCATTACTCAAACACACCGACAAACTCATACAAAGATAGACGCATTAGGAATTGCCTGTATGCATAGTAAAAAAAAGGACCCACTTCCACACACACACCCACATCCACACCCATACATCCTTATAAGTAGCTGTTTCTGTGCCTTTGAGTACCCCACAACTACTTCCGCAAAAGGCTTTTACAGTGGGACTTCAATAAAACTGCAACGAATAAAATTATTTCTTTCTTTCGCGACTTTTGGAATTGGGTTCTCTTAATTTAAAAGCTCTCAAACAAAATCAAAGACCGTTGCACAGGTTATAAATCTTTTTTGCAGTTCTATATTTAGTCAAACACATAAAAATTTAAAAAATGTATGAAAATCTTTCTATTTCTACCTTAAAAAAATGATTTCTTAATCTGTGATATTCTTAAACCATGTACATATAGGTATATCCTAGATTTGTGCAATGTATGTAACGTAGTGGCAGTCACCAAGTACCATCTTATAAGTAAGTGCTAACAATAACTTCGGGTAGCGATTGAGCCAATTCCGTTTATATGATTTCGGAAGCTATAAGACATATTTTCTGAAGTGAAAATTGTTGAAATTGTTTCCCATTTTAAATTAATATTTTTATCTAAAATTAAATAGATGTCAAGATTGTTTTTTCGAGAATAAATGTTACAGGGTACTACCCTGAATCATTGCCGCGTCTGTATCACAATTTTAATAATAATAGTATATTTTTATTTATTGTTGTTTATTGCTAACTTTTTAGATATTCTCAATTATTGAACTGTTCCAATTCGCTATTCACAAACAAAAGAATTGGAACTATACGATCTTTAATCTAATTTATTAATTATTTTACTATATGTTTAAAGAACAACTATACTGCATTGTGAAATCTATAATTCGACATCGAAATTTTAAACGCGCAAGTTTATTTTCAACCAATTCTTAGCAATTAAGAAGTTTATAAATATATAGAAATAATGGAACTATTTAAGTGCTGAGTAGTGTACCTGCGAAGAATTCCATTTACTAACATTTCAGCTTGAACACGCTTTACGTACTGTTGTGCACTTCAACGTTCATTATTCAAGAACAAGAACAACAGCAATGTGAACACAAAATGGCGCTCGACGCCATAGTTAAAGGCAGCAGCACTGAGTTTACAGTAGTAGCTGCATCCTTTTGTTGAACAACAGACAAGATTTAACAAAAATGGCGGCACTGCAGCAGCAGCAGCAGCCGCCATACTCTTGTAGTACATAATAATAATAATGAGTGCGTGTGAGTGTGTGTGCAGGAAGATCCTTTTATGTGCTTCTCTCTGTCCGTGCATGTGTGAGTAAATGTGTGTGTCTCAGTTTAACATGCGATTTACGAGCAACAAAAATGAGCAACGACTTGAACGTCAGCGCCAGGACCTCACTTAATTACATTGCAAAGACATTAACGATGAAATATACGAATGCAACATGCAGACTTGCAGTGCAAGTCCTGCAGGATGTTATAAAAATATACGTATATATAAAATGTATATAAGTGGGGCAGCGTAATGAGTTGCTCGGCCTGTCAAGTGCAGCAAAGTTCCTTTTTAATTAACAGGCGAAAGCAAAGATAATTGATACTCGTAGCATACTTTTAGGATGTTGTTGAAAATTTTTTTTTTCTTAAGCTTGTTAGCTTGAGCCTCGGATTTCAGTTTCTTTCTCTTTTTGATCAACTTTTTCAAGAGGAACTACGGAACAGACTTTATTTTATCTCAAATATCTCCAGATTTAATACACAACTATCTATTGTAAGGCCTGCATGTTTTGCATGGAGCTTGTTTCTTTTACCGGCGATTACCAATCTTTCACATAATATATGCGAAGAAGTTTCTTTCTCTATGCTACAGAAGCGACATAGTCTACTACCCACTATGCCAATTTTGTTTAAGTGGCTGCGGAGCCTACAATGTCCCGTCAGAAGGCCCGTCAAGATTTTCACGGGGTTCTTCCCGTGCGTTATCATGACTTTGAACCTCTTACGGTTGTAGTAGGAGGAGGGATTTTGACTGTTTAAGCCCTGGTATCTGCGCCCTGTGAAACAGTCGCTTTTTATTCTCGTCTATGACCAGTAGGTCCCGTACCAAGTGGTAACCAATCCCACAGTGTGCTTCAGGACCGATTAGCGGTGTTGCTGCACTGGTTCTTGCAAGTTTATCTGCCAGCTCATACCCATGAATATTGTTATGTTCTGGAACCCATCTAATTGTGAGCTTATTCCTGGATTCTAAATTATCCAGTGGCGTTCTCACTTCTTTAACCAGCCTTGATTTAATCTTGGTTTTGCTTAATGCCTTTATTGCTGCTTGACTATCAGACAGGATGGAAATATCTTCTTTTGCAGATTGAAATCCGCACATCTACCTATGGCACGGACTTCAGCTTGGAAAATGCTGGTGTGTCTGCCTGGAGTTTCATAAAATTTGGTTCTGGTCCTACTACCCCCAGGCCACTTCCTTGATCAATGAGTGATCCGTTTGTACCACTTTATGTAAAGGAAGGAACTAAAAGAAGTTTATTACCTCGCATTAAAGATCCCTTGGTTGGTACTAGTTCAGTATGCCGGAGCTGAGCGCTCAGGTGTTGAATCGAATTTGCAATATGAATTTAAAAACATATTACAATATTTATGATTGACAATCAATCAGCAGAGACACTGCATAAATTTGTTCGATTTTCACTTTTCCTTTATTATTTTTATTATACCATATTTTGACGGAGCAATGTCAGGCGCAGCATTCATAAAACGAAACGTATCTCTCTCTCTATATTGTTCATGCATAATTCATTTAGCGGCTTTGAATATTTGAGAGCACTTAATGCCACTTGACATTGGCACATCAATTGCAACAGGAACTTTCAAGGTTTGATGTGTGGCAGAAGGCGCACAATGATGTTGTTGATGGCGATGATGTGCTACGTCAGTTGCAAGCTCCGACATTCTCGGCATTGGATATCCTGTTAAATTTGTTGAAACCTTGGCTGTCGGCATAGTTGAACTACAAATAGCCCAAAATACACACAGTGTGTGGGGAAATGGTTGCATGCACATATTTATTGTATGTATGTAGGCCGAAACCATTGTGCAACATGACGTATGAGTGATTTTTAAATGTACATTTTAAATGGCATTGAACGTGTTTTGGTTTTTTTTTTTTTTTGGTGTTCGTATTTTGCTGTGTCTATATCGAAAACGATAAGCAATGAAATACACTTTCAGCCATACAAGGGCATTAGCAGCATGGTTAAACACGAAAGGAAGTTACGTCCATGATTGAATACCCTACAAACTATTTCTTTTCAAAATATCATTTTAAACAATGCTCAGATTTCCAGTAATTAAAGACTTTGAAATAGCTTTTGATGGTAACAGTTTGCACTTGCATTAAAAATATAAAACTTTGTATAATTGGTTTGGTATTCGAGGGTATTGCCGATTCGGGTAGACACGGCTGTAGGATTAATTATTGGTGTATTTAATAAATGTACTCGTGATTTTATAGTCGGAATGCCTTAACATGAGTATGGAAGGCCGTAAGGTGGTAACCACGAATGTTGCGACCTCCGTGTTTGTTTAAATTTGTGTAATTTTTGACCTGCTTTTTAAAAGTAAAGCGCATGAACTGATTTTTGAAAGACCATAGAACTTAGGAACTACTTGTTAGAGGAAATAAGGGAACGAGTGAAAAGAATACAAGAACACTCAAAGATTCTCAAGGGAAATCCACTTATTCTCGAAATTACGGACTACTGCACACCGCAGGCACAAGTCCTAACCAAATTCAAAACCAACATCCCAACCAGGGAGGAGTGGAGTATCGGTATACCAGGCCCAGCCGGAATGGTTCCAAGCTGGACGACCTTATGGGGAACTCAACGCCAAAACTGTCTTCCGGCTTCCGGATCACTGCTGTGACAACAATAAGAAACTTACGAGTACCAAATAAGAACATCACTATCTACTCGGACAGTCAAGCGGATATTAATTCTCTCGCTTCTTCAGTAAGCAACTCTAGGAGGTCGCTAAATAATTTTTAACCCACCTCGTTTGATTCCCAGTACATTTGAATATGAAGGGCAACAGTATTGCCTGGCTAGACAAGGAACTACCATCATCCTCCTTCAGGGCAAGAAAGACCTGATTCCACTCTTGGCTAGTTGTAAACTGAGACTACGAAACCAATTCGCAAACCAAACGGCGAAGCGGAAAACACGTGGAGGATCTCACTACAAACTGAACTAACTTTGCTGTTATAACAGAACCCAATTCTCGACCGTAATCCATGCTATGGCCGGACACTAGCTGATGGGAATCCATGCAGCCAGGCTTAGCGCTCCCCCACCAAGACTTCTGTAAAAACTGTGGCGATGAGGAGAAACTTGAGGCAGTGGCACCTTTTTCTGTCACTGCCCTAGAAATTTCAATATAAGGTTTCGCTTCCTTAAGTCTCATTTTCTAAATGATCTATCTCATGTCTCAGAACAGAGTCCGAAGTGTCTCTTATGGTTCATTCAGACCTCTGGATGGCTGTGACCCATCTTATATAGGAGACCTCTTGAGTGGGGAAGACTGGTGAAGGGTCCATCGTTGCGGTATCACAACGGGCTTATTCTTGGTCTAAATGTGTTAGGACAATAAGAAAGGAACTAGAAGAACAAATAGTTGCTAAATGCAAAGAACCAAATAAATGAGTTATTTTTAAGTAGAAAGTAAATTACGTAGTAACTTGCTGCCAAGTGAAAAGGAACTTTTAACTTCCGCATCAACTTCACAACAAAAGTAAGTTCCACTTTGGGAGAGTATTAAACTAGCTAGAGAGAGAGCAGCGAGGGGAGAATTTATGATACTATTCTATAATTTTTTTTTATTTGCCAACTGGAAAACATGGCAATGCCAATGTTGCTGTTGTTGTTGTTGCATGCTTGGTATTGTGGCACGTCCTTGCCGCCTTGATTTTTATTCATTTTTGCTGTTTGTTGCACGCTGCTTCTATTTTGCAATCAACACAATGCAAAAAGTGAGCAAAAATAAAAGTAACAAAAATTCTCGGTTTATTGTAAATATTGCCATTTTGTTTGCAAAGCATCCTGTAGCAGTTGCAGTAGCGAAGAGGAAGCGGGGAAAGGGGCACTGCGTGCATTCACTTTTGATTATTGCAGATTCATGTCTCGTTTCCGCATTCATTGCATTCGAAACTTTTTGCATAACACCAACAAAACCAGCAACAACAACAATACCGACAATGCAAAATCAAACAAAATTGGCTTTGAGTGCTAAGAGATAGTTGCTATAAATTCAAATTTTTCGTAGTCGACTTTTAGGCGCTAGCTTAAAAATAGAATTAGATGACGTCATAGTGAAGACAACTACCCTAAGTTGAGCTCAGGGAGCAAAGTATCTTAGTCCTTTGTACCCTACCAAGTTTTAGTTTTACAAAATAAATAACTGAGTATCCCTGTTTGATTGCAAATTGTAATGAAAATTAATAAGTTTCGTATTTCGTAAAATATTTTTATTTTTTATGCTTTATGTAATTTTCAAAAAAGTATATATTTTACTAGTCTACTACGTATCCAGATCACATAGGGACTCTTAGCAAGTGACACTGGTCATGTCGCACTTATATATTCCCTTCCTGACGTATCGATCTGCTCTAGATCACATCTTACGATCACTGAACTATTTCATAACAAGAAATTTAGATCTCTTCTCTCAAGTCGGGAGACCTGTGGAAACCTCCGGTGGCAACAATGGTTCCCGGATAGGTCCAAAACTGAACAGGGTACTGGAATCGTTGGACCCAACACCAGAATCTCTACCGCAATGAGCATCTGGCCCAGCGTCTTTCAAGCGGAGATTCACGCCATAGAGATCTGCACCCTTAGTATCCTTCTCAAGGGAACTAGGGGAGCAAATATCTGCATTTATTCAGGTAGCCAAGCTGCTATTAGGGCATTATCATCCTGGAGCATCTCCTCCAGGATGGTTAAAGAATGCCATTACTACCTCCAAACCCTGTCCGCCCGCAAAAAAGCCGTGCCTGGACACTCAGGAGTGGATGGTAATACGATCGCTGATGATGTAGCACGACAGGGTGCCTCCACCCTGACTACATCTCCTGATAAACAAATGGGAGACACTGGTTCTCCCTTCTGGGGCTTCGTCAAGCAAAAGTGCTTGCCAAACTTCTGGATGCGATCTAGACAAAAGGTTTTGGGAGAGTGGACTTAATGTTTCTGGTAGCTTACTTATCTGGCCACCATACTGTTAGAGAGAGTGCAGACTCTGTCTAGAAGACAATGAATCCACCAGACATATTTCCTGTGACTGCCCAGCGCTGGTATGGGACAGAGCCTATCACATGGGAAAGGAACGGATTAGTCTCTTCCATCTTAGGTCAATACCAAAAATAATTTTTTAGATAATCCATTTAGTTACCTTTTTAGCTTGGTGCATTCATTGATCTGTAGGTGGAATGCTTCCAGACTAGGGTCTCGTTTCATTGCCGAATTTCTTGAGTACCAGTCACAACCAGTAATATAGCAAAGTGTCCAATTCTGTAATCTCTAGATACGTAAGAGATACGAATGAGCCGCCATACCCCAGATCTGGATGGCGTACCTTCATATAACAGGTGGGTCAATAAGTCTTTGGCCTGACATACAAATGGCGAAACCAGTTGATTATATTTATAATTTTTCAATACTACCATCCTTCAAATACATCGTGTCCAAATTTCAAGTCAATCTGTTTATAATTACCCAAGTTACAGATGTTTAAGTGACGCTACTTTTGTGTTTACAAAAATCATGGATTCAAAGCAATTTCGTGTGTTGATTTATCATTGTTTTTTGATGGGGAAAAATACCGTTACAGCCCACCAATGGCTTGAAAAGTGTTACAGGGTGTCTGTACCATGTAAATCAAGTGTTAAATACTGGTTCGCTGAGTTCAGACGCGGTCGTACAGACACCGATGATGATGAACGCTCTGGTCGTCCAAATGAGGCAGTTACGGCAGAAAACGTCGAAAAAGTCGAGCAAATGATACTTTCCACCCGCAAAGTGAAGTTGCAAGAGGTAGCTGATGCCATAAAGTTATCAAAAGGTACCATTTTCACCATAATACACGAACATTTGGGCATGAAATAGCTGTTTTCAAAGTGGGTGCCGCGCTTCCTTAAACCAGAAGAAAAACAACAACGAATGGAAACTTCCCAGAGCTGTTTGGCGATGTTTACGCGTAATAAGGCGGAGTTTTTGCGTCGGTACATCACGATGGATGAAACATGGATCCATCATTTCACACCGGAGACCAGTCGTGAGTCAGCTGAGTGGAGAGCGCCCGGCGAAAATGCACCAAAGCGTCCAAAGACGCAACAAACAGATGGCAAGGTCATGGCCTCTGTTTTTTGGGATACGCATGGAATTATATTCATAGACTACCTTGAACGTGGAAAAACAATCAACAGCGACTACTACATTGACTTATTGGTGCGCTTAAAGGCCGAAATCATCAAAAAAAGGCCACATTTACAGGCGAAGAAAAAAGTCCTGTTTCATCAAGACAATGCGCCGTGTCACAAGTTGAAAAAAGCCATGGACAAAGTCAACGAATTGGGCTTCGAATTGCTACCCCACCCACCGTATAGTCCAGATCTGGCCCCCAGCGATTACCACCTTTTCGCCCAGCTCAAAAAGATGCTACGTGGCAAGAGATTTCGCTCTAATGAGGAGGTGATCGCCGAAACTGAAGCGTATTTTGAAGGCCTCCACACATCGGCGTTCAAGACCGGTATTGAAAAGTTAGAGAAGCGGTGGAATGCTTGTATCTCTGCCAAAGGGAACTACTTTGATGAATATATATGAATTACTGTAGAAAATTGTGTTTTTCTTAGTTAGGCCAAAGACTTATTGACCCACCTGTTAACAGTTGCTTTTAATCGCAGCTTTGAGAGAAGGATGCATAGATTTCAGTCACAATTAAATAATTAATTAAATAAAAACGTAAAATAGTTTATTTTTAAATTAAGCCGAAACGCGTTAAATTTAAAAGCGAACATTTTAGCGAAATTTTTTTTGCCCTATGTATCAAAATGCGTTCGTTTTTGCTTACTACCCAATACATCATTTTTGCTGTCGACATCTTCTCATATATCTCTTACTCTTTGCACCTTTCGATTAAAATAAATATCGAACTTAAAATTTACATAATGAGGAACTAAGAATGTCGAAAAAATTTTAAAATATAATAATCCATTTAAATTTTATTAAATAATGAAAAATTTTATTCTTTTCGTTGCAGGTTCGTTGCTTACCAATTTAAATATAAAATAATAATTTTTACGTGATCAATTTTTACACAACTTAACTAGCATTTAAAACACTCACACACAAAAACACTTAGAAAAACAACAATATAATTAGTTTATCAATTGCAACACTAAACAAACACAATATAACAAAAAACAACAACAAAATTAAACACATACATATGAAATACTAATATCAATACAAAAACATCCAAATTTAATATGCAAAGCTAATTAAACTTGAATATCAAATGCAACTATAGCTTTATAGATATAGCTATATATATATGCATATATGCTTTTATATACAATATATCGTATATATATTTAAACTATATCGATATTTGCGCAGCAGCAAAGACACAAGACAGTTGAAGACAGCTACTCGAAAAAGAACAAATAAAACAAATAGATTGTTTTTATTCTATTGTTATCTCTATATAAATATTAACTCGTAAATGTCTGCCTAAATGTACTACATACTTGCTATATATAATACTACTACTACTACTACTACTACCACACACATATTGCTGTTTACTAAACGTTCTACTAGTAATGCTAATTAAACTATAATAATCATGATAATGAATTACTTGTACTTTGTATGTGCCTTCGAATGTGCAATAACAAATATGGCTGCTATGCATTGTGCTGCCTATAGCTAACCCGACTATCCAAAAAAAAAAAACCAAAAAACCAAAAACCCCCAAACAACCCAACAAACCAAACAATCAACAAAACAACCCAACTAGATCTACACTTGTTTTAGCTAAGATGTAAATAAATCGCTATAATGTAGTGTCTTAAAGATCCACAGCTAAGTAATACTGTGTTTGCTCCAGAACTTTTCATATTATTTTTATTTTGAAAAAATTCGAAAATATTTGGTGCGCTGTCAAATTGGAACCAGCCTAAGCCCCCGCACCACTTGAAGGAAACAATTACTTGCCAGAAAATGTGCGTTTTCCCAAAAAACAAAATTTATGCTATTTTTCCAACTCAATTTCGATTTACGCTCTTTTTTTTTTTATTACTATATATCTCTCTCTGGGCTAAAAACTTATGTACTAGTTACTTAATAATATTATATGAATATGGCATGCTGCTTGCAAATGCTTCTATATACTATACATGCTCTTTAACAATACTCTTACTATATACTCTTAAATACTCGCTGCTTTTAATATTAAACTGCTGCTCTCTTTCATTCTCTCTTACGCGCTCTCTCTCTCTCTCCAATACTTAAATCCTTTGCACACAAAACTTATTCAATACTCACACAAAATCCAAAACAAACCGCAAAAACTCTTAAATATTTTCTTCTACGTGTATGTAAATGTCGCGTATGCTCTAAAATATATTTAAATATTTTTTTAAAAATAAAACAAATTTTTAACTAATATTTCTCTTATTAATTCCTAAACCCTTTAAAAAAAAAAGCCAATTTTTAATATAGTGTTAAGCAAAAACTACACCGTTTAAAATTTTTTGGCTCTATGTGCAACTAATAAACTCACCAAAGATCAAATTCGCTCGTTTCGCATATTTTTTTAACATTTCAATAAAAATTTATATAAAATATATATTAAAAAAAAAAAAAAAGAACCTTTTGCAAAATTGGCTGCAATTGAACTAATTTTTACAACATATTTGCTTCTAATTGTTTTATGCAAAATTATTGATTAAAAATTATCTACAAAATTAAAACAACATCTAAACAACAACAACTACAAAAACAAAACCACCTAAATTTTAAATATAAAAAAAAAAAACAAAATGTCACGTGAAAACTCGCCACGTCATGGCATGCGCCGCCATTTTAACAACAGAGACTCGCCGCTGCATCAGGCACAGCAGTCGGCACCGGGCTCCCCTCTTCATCATCATCATCAACAGCACCACTCGAACCACCATCAGCAACAACCGCCCATCATGGAGCACGGCCATAGTGCGCCCATTTCCACATCCGCTTCGAATATATCCACGGTGTTGGAGGATGGCGGCGCTGCTGGCGCTGATCATCCCATGCTGCCACCTTTGACCGGTTCGGGACCAAGTCGACAGCGCTCCTTGCGCGATCGTCTTAAAGATGGCATCACCGGCAGTTTCTCCTGGCAGTAAGTCCAATATGTTGTAGCTGCATTTATTTATTTTTTTTTTGATTTAAAAAATATTTTGGTTTTTTAAATTGTAATTTTTTCAAAGTTTACGTAGCGTTTTTTTACATTTCTATATACGTATATTTTGAATATTCAACTTAGTTGGGTTTTTGAGTTTGCGGTAGTCAAAGCAACAATTTGTAGTCCAATTTTTTTTGTATTTTCTAATTAAACTAGTTTTCGATTCCAAAATATAACTTTTTTAAATATCTCAACTCAACACAATCACAAAAATTATGCACCAACTAAGCGAGTTTTAAAATCCTTGCAACGAAAAACTCCGTACTCCACCTTCCTAGTTTGCACTACACTCAAAAGTAATCGGTTAAGATTAATCAATGCCTTAAACTCGGTTTCCATAAATATCAAGCAACCTCAGCACTCGGAACATAGCTCACTTAAATACTAGCGCACAGCACCTAGGCAGTATATAGTAAATATCTGAAGAATATAATTCCCAAATCTATTTAAAAGGTAACTGCAAAATATGCCCTAATGGTAAGTGCCTGGAAGAAGGAAGGTTTCCTTTTAGCTTTAAGTTATGAAATATATTTTTATGAAAACTTTTATTCCTCCTTACCAATTTGTTCTTGTGAAAGTTTTTTTTATGTGTTGAACCTTTACATCAATTTCGTACCTTAACAACACATAGATGGTAATTTGATGGGAGCCAAACTCCATAACACCGTATGAGGATTTTAAGTGTAGATAGTCTTAGTGACTTCCCAAAGACTTACCAATACCTTTCCGTTTAAGCCGCATTAAAAGTCGGGCAGGGAGTAGTCCTCTTGCGAGCAGGTGTCTCAACAATCTTTCGCTGTATCTGCTTGTGTGCCTACCAATCTGCTCTTCATCTGTTTGCAGATTGAGCTCTTTATGCAGTGTGGAACCGCGCACGTACCAGGGACAATTGGTTATCTGTCGTAGTACCCGATTCTGCAATACCTGTACGCTTTTATAGTTGCTGCCAAAGCAATCCCCTAAATCTACACACCATAATGCCATATCAGCAGAATACAGTGAATACATTTCTCTCGGATCTCAGCAGCAAGGTGCTCCTCTTATTGTTGAGCTACCGCAGTTGTATCAGTCTGTGACGACATTTTTAAACTGTATTTTGGAGGTGTAGCCCAAAGGTAAGGTGCTTGGCCAAAGTGATGCCGAGGTGCTTAGCTTGTGACGGCTGCTCCAGGGAAACTCCATCTAGCTGGATTGAAGGGGTCAGTCTTTTAAGTGTGAAGCATGGGTTTATTGTTTTCAGCGGGTTAACCTTTAAATTCCAACGTTTGGACCAAGCTGCGAGAGTAGCAAGATACCCTTGTAGTCCATTACTTACCTCTCTATGTCATCTGCATATGCCGCAATAATTGCCTTAGAGGGATCTTCCATGTGTTCAGAGGTAGGACTGGGTATATCAGAAATATACAAAGAAAAGAGCAGCGGCACTCCTTCTCTCATATTATAAGTGGACGAGTATGTGTCCCTTACCTTGACCTTAAGCTCTCGTCTTTCCAAATATGACCTTAAATACGGTGCAGGCAAAAGGTTTTTAACTTTGCACAGTAGACCATCGCGCCACACCCTATCAAACGTTTGCTGCATATCAATGAAGACATCGTTGGAGAACTCCAGGTCGTCAAAAGCCTGCATGATATGCTTCACCTGTGGACCTGTTCCACAGTGCCGTGTCCCTCTCGAAAGCCGAATTGGTGATCCGGCAAGATATTGCATTCGCTTATAATGACAGAAATCCGATTCGCAAAAGTTCTTTTCCATAATATAGACAGGGAGGGTTAGAGACTTATTGACCGATACGGCTTAGGATCAACTTCTGGTTTGCCTGGCTTGTGAATCATAAGAATCGCTGCTACTTTCCGTTGCTTTGGAAAGACTTGGATCCTGATAATAGCATTAAAAATTAATACTATATAAAGGAGCGCTCTTGTAGACAAGGCCTTCAACGTAGCATTGCAATCCTATCAATACCCGGAGCTTTATTTTCAGCAATGATTGGATCGCTTCAGTTTTTTCGTCAGACCTTATAGGGTTAAAAGGCAGGGACAACTGCAGTGCGGTCTGGTGATTCTGGTCTGATTCTGCCGTAGCAAATTCATAAGGACTGAAACGATCCTCTAGATGGCATCCGAAAGGATTGGCCTGTTCCCTTTCGTTTTTTACCAAGTTCACAACCAGGGCAGTAGAAGCGATAGAAGTACATAAAGTCGGATACCTGAATATACAATTTTTTTTTTAATTTTTCCTCGTCAAATAATGTGGAATGTCATATATTAACAAAGTATGGTACCAATCTTTAGTGACATTTTTTGTATGGTCCTAATCGGATTTGGTGGCTCTAAAGCTGTCGGATGATCAAAAATACTCGATGTTACCTGTAACTTTTTTTTTTTTTTTACATATTACATTTTGGGAAGCGATTATTAAAACAATAGATTTCCGTTACGGTATTATTCTCGGTCTATAAGTGGCAATGTTTTGGGGTCGCTAAATCTCACAGATAACCTTAAAAATTACATATTTTAAAGCTTTTCCCAAAGCCATGAGGTGCGGGATTTTTTGGACTATAGATTCGAATTCAGCGATCCAAAAAATATATGGTAAATATGTTACTCTATTTAACTATCAGTTTTTAATAAACATTTTTTTACGAACTTCGTCGACGGCACATCTGTTGTTTTTGGGTTCCACTCTTAAGTGCATCTAACAAATGCTAAAAATCTAAGCCAATTTATCAGCAAAGTTCAATCTCAATCTGTTCAAAATTCCTCTTTCATCAATTCGTTTATTTTGAAACAACAAAAAACATTCCTCATAAATTATTCGTATAAAATTTACCTATAACCCGGTTCAACTGACTCCCTTGTGTTTCCTTTTTTTTTTTGTTTTTGTTTCGTGCACCTCGTAAAAACTTGACAAAAGTGATTGACGGGTAAAGTACAATGAAAACGAAAGCAAAAATCTCTGATTCCATGATAAAGAAACCAAGACAAGCAAAAAATACAACAAATACAGTTTTTACAAATTTTTGGAGAATTTAAATGTAACAGTCAAATGAATCAGAGGCGAAGCTTGGCAATAAATCAATTAAATTTGACATTTTAATTTTGTTAATGCAAAATGCCAAGAGAAGCTATTTAGCCTTTGTTAGGGGCCAAAAGGTTACTCTGTTATGCCACCAAAAGGTGCACAAGCTGAGAGCTTAAAAACACACACACACACACAGATACACACCCACACACACACACATATGCAGCAAAGTCAATGCACTGCAATTAAAAGTTGAAGTTGATTAAATTTATTTTAAACATATTTATTGCAAAACACAAAAAATGTTCGTTCTCAGGGTCAAGTTGTTTGCAAAAACAATTGTGCCACGTGTTGCAAGCCTTGAGGTTGCAAACACACACACACACACAGATACTAACACACATAAAGTTGCTCACGCACACTTTTGTAACTTTTACAAAAAGTCGGATAAAGTTTTTGTGCCGAAAAATGTGTAGAAAACTTTTTGACATTTCATTAAATGATAACAACAACAACCATGCCATAATAATAATAATAATAACAAGAACAAGAACAAAAGCAAAAACCTAGCTGGAAAATTCTATGTAAAACTGTGGAAAAGTAAAAGTTGAATTGAGTTATTTTATTTCATTTCATACACGGCGTATGCGTAATATTTCTTGCTGCTCATGAAAGGCATGCCGTGAAAACTTTCACTTTATGTTTTATGCGCATTAAAACCGTGCTCGAGAATATTATATACTTGTGTAGAGTCCTCTATTATATATAGGTAGAGTTGTTGTAGAGACTCAATTTTGTTGTTGTCTGGCCTCAGATTGCAGTTTGCTGCGTTGTTGTTGTTGCTACTCTTTTTAAAAAATGTTCGCTCAAGAATTTTAACCTTGAAAGTTGCCGCCAGCCTGAAGCGCACAGTGGTCAATTTGGTGTAGTTAGAGAATGAAAATCATTGTTTTCAAATTTTTTAAATATGCCACTTTTGGGTAATTAAAAATTTAAAAGAAGTTAAATCAATTGAATCGGTCATTTCAAAAACCTCATAAGTCACATTTGTTTGCAACATGCTTTTTATGCTAAAAATGGTTCCCTAAAGGGAGATACGTATTCTGGGTAAAACCTATTTTAGTCAATACAATCCTTCCTCTTCAAATAATACAAATTAAGCATAAAAAAGTCCGTTAAAACTAATTTGTTTGTGTATGAAACAGTTTTTATTGATTCCTGAAAAATTATAATTTAGTTACTTATGAGGTTTTTGAAATGACCGATTAATATTTACTAAGGTTGATACAAATCACAAGCTAAATTACGCATAGCGTAACGTTTCAAAAATTAGAATTTGGTTTTGATTTAAATTGAGGAAGTCTGTTGGTATAAAACTTTGTATTGGTTAATTTTCAAAGTTATTAGGCCAAAAAACGATTTTAGTTTTATAAAGCATAATTATCTGGCGTGACGTTACTCATATTTGCTTTAAACATTTTATACTAATAACTTTTTTAAAAGCTTATAAAAATACCAATTTTGATGAATGCATTTTACTTCAAGTAAGAGTCTCTCCTCTTCGGCTTAATCTGTTTCGAAACAAAATGTCAATCTTTATAGAGATCTACATTTTAAAACCAAATTAAGATCCTATATTCTAACCAGGGAGGAGTGGAATACAGATGTACCAGGTCCAGCGGGCTCGATAAAGGTAGATAGATGATCGTGTAGAACTGCTTTTCGACTCCCGGACCACTGCAATGTTTTTCAGGCAGAGGTCATTGCAATCCGCTCAGTAAGAAACTTACAAGTTCGAAATGAGAACATTTGTATCTACTCTGACAGCCAAGCGGCTATTTAGTCCTTAGTTTCGATGATTTCGTGTATGAAGTCAGTGAATAACTGGCGCTTGTCGCTAGGGGAGACGGCTGAGCAGTTTTCAATTCACCTTATATGGGTTCCAGGACATAGGGACTTTGAGGGCAACTATTTTGCGGATGAACTGGCGAAACAAGGAACTACCTGCATCTACCTTCAAGACAAGGAGGGCCTAGGTATACCCATGACCAGCTGTAAACTGAGAATACGAAATTTTTCGCTCTCTGTGCAAATAAAACGTGGAATCGGACATCGAACACGTGTAGAATCTCGCGACAAACTTGGCCGACATACTGCTGCAAAAGAACCAAATAATTTTGTTGTCTGAATAGAGCCCAGTGCTCATCTGTTATCCGTGCTATCACGGGACACTGACTGTTGGGAAACCACGCATCCAGGTTAAATGCTCCCACCATGACTTTTGTAGAAGCTGTGGCGATAAGGAGGAGCTGGAGACGGTGGAACACTTTTTCTGTCATTGCCTCGGTCTGGGCAGTAAAAGATTTAGGTTCCTAAAGTCACACTTTCTTCACGATTTATCTCAGCTCTCTGAACAGAGTCAAAATGCCTATTAAGGCTTATTCAGGCAAAATGCCTTTCCCACATATTATAGGGGACCTCTCAAGTGGGGAAGAGTTGTGAAATAGCTCACTGTAGCGGTATCGCAATGGGCTTATCCTTGGCCTAAGTGATTTGGGACGTCAGTCCCAACTGACGACGTAACCTAACCTACCTTACGTAGAAAGCTATGAAATATTTTCAAATTTCAAAAGTAATGCCGGCAGGTAGATAAGTTGAGCCAGCATTAATTTTCTTCCGCTACATAATCAAAATTGACCACTGTGCCAAAGAGCGAAAAGCTTAAAAGAGCGAAAACAGAAGGAGAGCGAGTTATGTGTGTGTGTGTGAGTGAAGAAGATTTTTATTCTTATGGTTAGCTCAGGCCTTTGACAATGACTTGCATAAGACAAAACTTGTTCCTTGTTCCTTGTTCGAGATGTCCAACCAGTTTACAACCTTGAAACCCTTTTTAGTTGGCCTTGATCGCATATTTTAGTGTCTGCCTTTGCTTTATTTATTTTTGTCCGTATGCTGGACCAAGCTCCACGGCTCTTAACTTTCAACTTACTTAAGTTGTTGAGCTACTTTTTGGCCACCTTATGTAAGTTTGTTGTCTTAGGAAGTGCCTTGAGTTGGTCATTGCTACACAGCTTGAAGCTACCGCAAGTTGAGCCATTAACGCCTGTTATACACTTAAGTTTTAATTCGAGATTGGCAACTCCCACACACGACGCAGACTTTGCTAATTGAAATTTCAGGGGCGCCACGACAGACAAAACACCTACATATAAAAAAAACGCATCTGCGAGACTTGCTAACAAAATCATAAAACCGAAATAATTTACGAGAGTGCAAAATTTTTGGCTCGAAGGCAGTTTGAACCGAATTAACTAGTTGCAGCCTCTTTAAACCCAATATTCCAAGCAATATTTGATTCTTTGACCATCTCAAAATGGTTGGCATTGATTTCAGGAGAGTCATTCCTAATGTGTCTTATATTTCGAACGGAAAACAAAAACTTTGTATACTCAGACATTGTTTTTAAATTGTAGTAAAACTATTTTAATTGATAATGGAATGTGGCCCTATGAAAACTACGCTTTAATGCCTTCAAACCGGTATTAGATCGGACGCTTCGCTCAGATATTCAAATAAGCTACATTGTTCCTACTCAGCTGCCATACGCGAGTACGTAAAAGAAACAATTTCGATGCCAACTCTTTTGGGAAAAAGTTTACTAAATAATCTATTATTATAGAGGTACGTTTTATCTACGTCACATTTTATTTTGTGGGCAAAGCTTAAAAGCCGCGTCGAATCAAGTCAAGTCACATTGCAGTCTCTTTGTGTATGATTCAATTAAAAATGATGTGTGAATAATATTATAAAATTTATAATGAAATGCGCACAATGTTGCCAATCACTATTCAGAGCACGTCTCAATGATAGCTTCCGCGCTCCCTGCAACAAATGGCAACCCTCTTTGTTGACTTAAGTTGTTCGTGCCGCCTCTGCGCTGCCTTTGTGGGGGTTGGTGTTAATGGGCGTGTGTGCCTTTATGTTCCCCCTTTCATTTTTTTTGTAGTTTTTATGACATATTTACTGTCACGGCAGATCCAATGAAATTCGAAACGTTTAGCAGGCCAAGTGATGAGCTCGGTTTAATGTGCAATTTGGCTTGCACGCGCTAATCCTTTGGGCCATTTTACATTAAATTGCGTTTTGTGGTGGTCGCCTGCGGTACAGTAGTTATTGCTACAAAACGACTTTGGTATAATTCAATTAAGTAAATATAAACGAAACTGCCTCCTATCTTTGATTATTTGCGGCGTAAATTTATCTCATTGAACTTATACACTACGAATAAAAAAATTTAATGCACTTTATTTACCTTGAAATTTAAAGGTATCTACACATAAGATATATTATCTTTTCAGCTGAAATACGATATAAATATATTGCCAAATTTATAATAGTTTCACTCGAATTTTAGCGCTTACAGTGAAGTATGGCAAGATAAACATTTTAATAAAATTGCTAATAATACATTATATTATTATTATTATTAGTATTTTTTATAATAAATCACAAAGGTCTGCATCAGTCTGCCTTACTCATCCATTTGCGGAACTATACGTTGCCTATATGTAACATAACGCAACGGCATTCCTAGGCGCTGGAAAGCTGTAAAATTTTGGAGAATGTCAGGCCTCTTCTATATTGATTTCATTGCAATAAAAAAAAAGTTCCCCAAAGCAGCAAAATTGGTGTTAATAATATTAAAAAACACCACTAATTTTAGTTTCTTGACGTTTCCACTATATGAGCAAGTTAATTTATTTTTTGAAAGTTTATATCTATGTGAATTAACTTTTTGGTCAAACAAGGACCAATACAACTACATAAACAGACATGATATAATTCAGTAATTTTAAAAAATTATCTGAGCTCGAGATGACTCCAATAATAGGCGAAAGTGCTGAGTAAAAGATTTTAAGTTCGAAGAAAAAGTGTACTTTTTAGCATTCCTCAAAGATTGTCTTATATTTGAGTGATTTGGGTTGTAATATTATTTTAAGCGATATAATATTACTAACCAAAACTGCTTTCTAAAATCTTTATTCATTCACTTAATATTTAGTTATACTTATATAATATGTACTTGATTAATGCGGATCCTTAAAAGCAATATTCATAAGTATCAATCTTATCTTAATCTAACGCAACAAAAACAACCAATTTCTGCGGCAATTCCTCAAGACAATGTTCTTTCTGCTTTCCTTAATAATATTTTTTCCCTAATATGATTCACACAAGATCTCCAGCAAAACCACGTCTTTTAGCTTTTCAACCCGTATCCCAGATAAAAATTCCCACCTTTGACGGATCATTAAAATAGATTTCAAATTATGCTAAATCAACTGTGTTCGTGATGTACATATCTTAATTGGGAAGCTTTTAAAAATGGAGAGACTATTTGAAGTTAGTGGCAACCGTCCCTTTCAGGAAAAAGTGCTGGTCCACAAAGGCAACCCGTTTAATGTATAGCATCCATTCAATTAGAAACGTAATTAATTGTTTTTTTTTATTTTACACAAATAAATTGAAAGCAGATGGATTATTTCTCATTTGACGATATTATGTTCATAAACATGCAGAAAAAAATGGCGGACGTAAAGTCGGGCGCGGACGACTTTAGGATACCCTGTACCACTAGCTTGTAATAAAGTCCGATTTCTTCACAAAAAACCAAAAACAGACGAATTTTTAAGCAAAATTTTTTGACCGATCGTTCCTATGGGAGCTATATGATATAGTCAACCGATTTCAATAAAATTTGACACAGTGCTTAAATACCTTAAAAAAGATATGAATGCCAAATTTATTTGAAATATCCTTACAAACAAACAAAACACATCGAATTTTGAATAAAAAACGTGTTTTTGGACCGATTGGTCCTATGGGAGCTATATGATCTAGTCAAACGATTTGGATTAAATTTAGTACAGTGCTTAGGAACTATAAAATACTCACGAATGTCAAATTTGGTCCCAATATCTTAACAATCAAACGAAGCACAACAAATTTTGTTAAAAAATCGATTTTTTGGAAGATCGGACCTATGGGAGCTATATGATATAGTCAACCGATTTTGTTCAAATTTGGCACATTGGCACATTGCACATAAGTGGTCTAAAAAATTTCCAAACGCCAAATCTGGTTACGATATCTTTATTAAAAACGAAATATAGCGAATTTTTCTTTAAAAAAGTTATTTTGGCCGATCGGTCCTATGGGAGCTATATGATATAGTCAACCGATTTCAGGTACAGTGTTTGGGAACTATAAAAAACTTTCGAATACCAAATTTGGTTACGATGTCTTCATAAACAAACGAATTATTCATCTAAAACGCTTTTTTTTTGTCGGGGTCGTCTCAAACACCCCCATGGGAGCTATAAATTTTATCCCCGATATCAAAAAAATAAAATAAACTTGCCTCGTATGGAATAATATGGGATCTAATGTGAAATTTTGGTAACTCTAGCTCTTACCATCTCTGAGATTTAGGGGTTCACACGAACAGACGGACAGACGGACATGGGTATATCGACTTCTCTATTCACCCTGATCATATTTTAGGTAACTTTGGGGTGTCTCCGACGTCTCCTTCTATATGTTACATACATTTTCGGCTTGCACAAACGTAATATATCCTTGGTACCATACGGTACAGGGTATAAAAATGTCTTGAGATAATTGCAAAAAAAATAAAATCAACTAAAAAACCATAAATAATATAATAATAAAATATAATTGTTTTACTATATTTAGCTCTAGCATTTCTATTAATGAAACCAAGTGGAAAATTATTGCAGTCTGATCTAAAACTAACACAACTTTTAAACACCCGAATTTTATTCGTTTTTTAAAAAACTAGCGAATTTAGCTCTTATAGTTTCTAAGTTTCTATCTAGATGTTGGTAAAGACGTATCGAGAGCTATGTTCCAATTTTATTATGATGATGATCTCTAACGCCAGCTTCTACGATGATTCACCCATATTGCTATGATTGCAGGATATAAGAATGTTACATGTCAGCATTCACTGTACCTGCAAAGTTGCATATTACTGTAACTACAGTATTAATTATAATGGATACAAATGCTCATTTTCATGTCCATGGGGACATTGCAGCAAAATGGCTAACAGCAAAAGGCTAACTGTAAATGCCTTTTGACATTGAAATGGCAATGCAGTTAATGGCTGTCATCAACACTGCCTCAGTTCAGCTGTTGTTAAGCCCATAGTCCATCCCCATAGTCCCCGTAGTCCACGCAGTCCACGTTGCCCCTGTTGATCCCGCCATGAACATGTTGCTGACATCTTTGCTCTAAATAGCTGCTAAATTGTGTATATGTATGAGTGTATTTACATGCATATAACCATCTCGTTCTATTTTGTGGCATATGTGTGTGAGATTATGTGTGCTTGTATTTGTTGGGTGCCTAAAAGCATTTCATGTTTGACTTTCACTTGCAGCTGTGACGAGCCTGTCTAACCATCTCTCTTTCTCTCCCTCTTCGTCCGATCTAACCAGCCGTTGCGCTTCTCAACGACAACAACACGGCCATTTGTCGTTGTTGCTGTTGTAGCTGTAGTTGTTGTTGTCATTGCATGCATTTCGACCACAATTTGCATCGATTGCAGTGCTGCACACTGGGGCAAAGTACATATATATGGTCGGCTAAGACTAGTTTTGTTTTTTTTTATTTCAGTTTATTTGCAATGAGAACATTGCAATCATAAGACTTAGTATATGTGTAATGGGTAAATATTTATTTTTAAATTTAATGCATTGGTTTTTTTTCTGTTACATAAATAAAATTTTAATACAACAAAGATTGTACATTTTTAATATAAGATGCATGAAATAAAAAAAATATAAAAGTAGGGAAAAATCTTGTAAGTTACAATATCTTAGCTTTTTTTTGGGTATATCTCGACACTGAATTCATATAAGTATCTATATAAATCCTCCGTTTGAAAGAGAAAAAAAGAACTATAATCCACAATGAGCTGATCATTTGAATTTTAGAAAAGTTACCATTTTACAGACAATTTTTCGAAAAGCTTAAAAACGATTCTCCACAAAAAGGGACTTCTAATTTGTCACACCTTCAATAATCGCTAAAAATTCCAGAAAACTGACACAAAAACGAATAATTGATCAAATTTATTAAAATATATTTATTGATGAATAGTATGCCCGGCAGGCGTTGTCCTGCCCAAACTTTTTCAATACTCTTAAAGTGAATAAACATCGGAAGGTTCTCTAGTTAGCTGGGAAAATATAAGATTTTTAGATTAGTTTGCAGCTCGATTCAAGCTTGCACCATTATTAGACGAATGTCGCACTTCAAGGGTCTGTCTTAACCGAATTCTTCCTGGGCAGTAGATTGATAACACAGTACTACAAAATTAAAAAAAAATCAAACACTTTTCAAGTGACCTAGTGTACGTTGTAGGTCTTGACGAGTAGATCACGATAATGTGTTTCAAAATTGTCTAACACCCCGAAATTCTCAATTTATTGCTTAAAAACCGTTTTTCGTATACTGCGATCACTCCAACAATCACAACGTCGTCATTTTTCAACCGATATTCGATTGCTTTAAGTTTTTGGAAAGAAAAAGATTCAAGCTTTAATATGATATACATTTGTTTATACTTCATACAAAAAACTACGACATTTTTTAAAAGTTATCTAAGACTTACACTTTTTTTTTTGTTTTTCACACTTTGAAGTCATTTTTATATAACATTTTGTTAAAACACCTTTACTTTTTTACATTTAGTCTTAAAGAAATATTAATTCCGAGTAAGAAAAGTCATGGTTTATTAAAATCGGTCGAGAAATGCTTAAGTTACGACGCTTATTGTAAACAAGAAAATTGAACTTCCATCAACAAAAAAAAAGTTTTAGATGAATAATTCGTTTGTTCATGAAGATATCAAGTTAAAATTGTATTTTTTTGTGATCGGTTGAATTGTTACGAAAAATATTGAAAATAAATTCAAATTGGCTACCACATGTGGTGACAGTCATATAATTTCAGCTCCAGCATATATATTTTTTTGATGTCTCATTTGATTTGATCGGTTTTTTAACGCAATCAAAAATAATGTTTTTTATTTTCCGAATTATTTAAAAATAATTTTTATATTTTGGCACACACGCACACACACTGCGTTTTTGCGTCTTTTCGCATCAAAAACACATTAAAATTGTTAACGACGTATTTTGCAATATATGTATAGACCAAACTTTCGTAGGATGGAACTTATTTTGTTATATTTCATGACGCAAATCTTTCCAGGCTGTTTTAAGTTTTAAAAAAGATATAAGGGCAAAATGACTTTTCACATTAATCATTTTGATATGTATATAAAAAAAAACATTTTAGGATCTAATATTGTTGCTCCGATTTAAACAAACAAGAACAAATTTAAAACATAAATATTAAGATTATGCAAATATGGTTTATAAATATTTTTAGTAGAGCAACACTTTAGCAAACTAAATTTTTTAATTAATATGCTGCAAAAAATAGATCATAACAGGTGGGTCAAAGTGTCTTTGGCCTGACATACAGATAGCGACACCAGTTGATTATGCTTATGATTTTTCGATACTACCAACCTTCAAATGCATCCTATCAAAATTTCAAGTCAATCTATAAAAACTTCAAAAGATATGGTGAAAAATACATAAACTCGAACTCGATAATTTACTTTTGTAAAACATTTTTTTGGCTTAACATAAAATCTAGAAAAGTAATATAAAATATTTTTTTTAATAAATGCAGAGTATTCTTCTATCGTTCATTGTGCCAACTTCTTCATATCTTATTTGACTAAACTTGAATTTATTATATATATTGTTATTTCTTTTGAACAAACAATGTGCTTCTTCCAATCGCAGGCATATTTGATAAAAAAAGGCACTTTTGACTATTATCAAATGTACTTAAAACTCTTAGTCATCAAGTAGTAAGTGGATTATAAGTATATATATAAAAGCTTTATATATTTACCTAAATATTGGCATTATGAAATACCCAACAGTTCTAAGATTAGCAATAATCAGCTTCAGCTTATCTGCGCTGCGCAAAAGCGCTTTTACTTAAATTTCACACATTGTTTGTGATGTCTGAGACCACTGTGCGCATCAAACAAATAAGCCTTGTTGTGATTGTGACAAAGTTTTTGTTGTTGTTTGTTGCAATTTGGACTGAATTTTCATTGTTGTTGTTGTTGTTAGTCTTGTTGTTGTTGTGGTTGTGTCTTTTTGCGAGGATACATGAGATTTATTTTATGCATGTTTCTTCTGCTTCTTTTTTAGTGTCTCACAAATTTTCATTTGTATCGCAGATGTTGTTGTTGTTGCTCTGCACAGAGAATACTCTGTGTGGGCGTGACACTGTGCACTGTGGTTTATGCTACTGATAACATTTATGCACACTGTCACATTAATCAAAGTGGCTTAAAGTGTTTAAAAACACACAAAGGAGAGTATTGTACAACGACGCACAGTGGCTCAAAAGCTGAAAATCCGTTGCAAAAATCATATCTTCTAAACAAATTGAGATATTTTTATGAATTAAATTGCAATTGAAAGAAAAATCTTTAGGCTTTTAAATAAGTATTCATACATGGTGATACGATATCTACGAGTTGCGCAATTTGTTGTTCAAGTTGGATTTTGTGGACTGTGCAATATTCGCTCTTGAACAATATGTACATATTTTTTGCATATTTTCTAATCCAATTAAGATATTTTAATGAAATAAATTGTAGTTACAAGGAATATGTTCAGGCTTTAAAATAAGTACTCATATGTGATGATACGATGTCTGAGAGCTGCGCAATATGTTGTTGAAGTTGGATTTTATTGCCTGTGCAATATTCGCCATATTTATGAAGAAAATTTTAATTATATATTTGTTCGCATATCAGCATATTTTGTAAAATAATCATCAACATATTACATTTGAGGGGATATCTAAAAGACTTAACATTTCTTTTGAATAACTACTTGGCAATTCAGTGTTGGATCGCACATATCTAAGGGATGCAACCAGTGGATCTGATGTGGCCGCCAACATATTAAAAAGGTCCTGGTTTTCCCTTGATCGCGATATTTTACAAGTATTTATGGCTCTGAATTTTTTTATAATCCTTGTTTCTTGATTCCTGGGCTTCTTCTGACATCTCCCCAATGGGTAGGCAATGATATTCTATTATAGATTGGCCATGTGCCAAAATTTTGTGAAGTGTGGGAGTTAGTTTCTTTCCCGGATATTTTTCCAGTAGCAGCTCTGCAGTCTTAGTCGCATATTCACCAAATTTACTGCCGTTAATTTTTTCCTTACAGTTCAGAATATTTAAAATAGTACCCAATCTTTTAATGATATCTTCATCCACTCCAGTTATTTCTGACGAAGTTTTGTGTTCTTCAAAGAACTTGCGGGATGAGTTTCCATCAGTTGTATTACCATATCCATATTTGGGGCAATCATTTCAGTCCAAGTTTCTTATTAAAATCTTCTTGTATTTTTTTTCCTGAAACTTTGTTTTTCTTTATCTGGAGTGTTGTCCTTAAATGAATCGTGAACTTGCGGAAGAGTATATGCAAGTTTTAAAATAAACTCCATGCATCTAATTCTGGCATGCAATGGAGAAATACCAAATTCCAGATTTTCCTCTTCAATAAAAGAATTATCCAAATTTTGAAAATCCTTTTGTGTTTTTTTACAAAAAGCACATGTCAAAGTTGATTTAGTGTTTGTCAATTCGTTAAGAACCTTACCGTCTACCATTGTTAGAAAAAATTCATATTTCACAGCAATGGTTGTTCCTTCCTTGATTTGAATTAATGCAGGCCTTATATCTTCAATCTGCTTCCTAATGTCGGTTACTGTAGACCTGATTAATTCCGAAGATTCTTTGGCGTATTTAAACAATATCGGGCGACAATAGTGAACAGATGAAGGGCGCGGATTTTTCCAATGTTCCAGTGTTTCACTTTTTAGTCGTAGGGGGACAACAGACGCCATAAACATGTTTGCATCTGTAATACCTTCATCATCTGTGGCTATTCTTTGCTTGTAAGCACTTTGGCCAGAAGATCCATCGCAGCCCCATTTGCTAAATAGTGTGAGGTTCTCTGGAAGAGTCTCCATCTCATTTTCAGAAAAACTTTCAATGAGGCGTTTTGCAGTATGATCCATGAGGTCTTGAAGTTTGACCTCTGCTGAGACTTCCGTCACTATCGTTGGTTGTGGTACTGCGTTCAGTTTAGCCGATCCAACTTTGTGGTATGCAGGAAGAATACTGACATTGTGCCGAATTAGCGAATCCCGCAATATAGTATATTTTCCCTTGGACAGATTCAACTCCATAAACAATGCCAAAGCCTCTTCAGCGCTGTAGTCCATAGGTAGGGAATTTGGCGGTGTGGGGATGCTTTCCTTTATCCTATTAAGTCGCAAAGGGCTTGCATCAGCAACCACCTTTGTTATATGCGACCTTATATTTTCATCATCCTTCCTGTACTTTAATGATAGAGCCTCCGATAGAATGATCCGTGGATATATCGGCAGTGGCAACGGCAAGTTTTCTCTTTCGAGTAAAATTTGAGCACTCGTCCAAACATTTGGCAGGTCTTCCTCTCTTTCGGTGCGTAGACGTTTGAGGTTCTTCTGGCAAAATTTCAATAAGCGTAAACCCTTTTAGCCAGTTTTCGTGTCTCCTAACAAAATTTCCTTTGGAGCGACTACAATTTTGCCACTTTGCTTTTATTTGGGCGTAAATAAGAGAAAGTTTGGCTTTTAAATCATCAAACTTATCTATATTTGCTTCCTCAACGTTAAGTTCTTTCACGATTGCCGAAACGAACTCCTTCGAAGTTATGGAGTTTCTGAACAACTCAAATAATTTTACGTTTTCCAAAGACATCGTTACACTTATAAAATCACTGCTTGCGAATTATATTTAAAAATACTTTTTACTGCAATGTGTGTTCTTTTAAAGTCAAAACAAAACTGTTATGTTTCTGATGTATTCAGGCAAATATATACAAATATTAAGCCTTTATCCAGGAAAAGAAAAAGTACTAAATTATATATTATATGTTTTACAACTACCTGGAAATACAAAAAAAGGATTGATTAACCCTTTTTTCAAATGTAACAGGTAGGCTATTTTTTTGTAAAGTCGAAATATAAGCAAACAACTCTCAATTTAGTGCCTGCATCTAGTGCATATTCTTCTTCTTATACCTGCGGCAGTATATTTTGTAGTTGGGTTTCCAGGCTTTTACTGGTCTTACAGCCAAACACGCAAATGCACGCAATTAATCTTTTTAGAGTAGGTAAATAGATTAATAACAAACATATTTACGTTAAAACACAAAAATACATAAAATTGGTTTTTTTTTTATTTTCTTCCAAAGTTGAAAAAGTGGCCCAAATATAGTGGTTCAGGCAAACGGAAATAATAAAAAAACTAGAAAAGATTGAAACTGTTTTTTTTTCGTTTATGTTTAAATTTTATATACCTTTTTATAGAAATTAAAAAAATAACAATTGGCTGCATTGTTTTTTTACAAAACAACTTTAAACATTAAATTTTTTCCAAAAATTAAGATTTTTTTTGTAGTTGTAAATATACTCATTTTTGAGCGGATGTAGGAACTAAGCTATTCTGCCGAATTGAATAAAATTTATATATTCGTGATCCTTGGAAAATTCTAAATAAGATACATGTATTGGTTTAATAAAACGATTACATCAAAATTTTGATTTTTGCAACGCTTTTGCGGCTGCCGAGCCACTGTGCGACGCAGCACTTTGGTTATGGAATTTGTATCGCAAACAAATTGTCATAAATTTCACGTGAAAATAAACCAAATGTGAAAAATATGTAAAATTTTTAATTGGTTGCAATCAAGCGAGAGTCATGTAAATTAAAATTCAGGCAATTGGCTCGGGCATATGTGGCGTATGCGCAATGTGGGTGCAATGAAGCGTATGGAAAACCTTCTGCTAAGGCCATTTCTTCATATTTATTTTTTCCGTAGAAATATTGCTATTGGAATTTATATAAATTAATAGCTTCAATTACATATGTAAAAGGGCGATTCGTATATGCAAATTGTCATTGGACTTTGAAGTCACATTTTTCATTTTTATGGAAATTATTAAAGAATCGGTAACATTGTAATTAAGGAAATCAATACGAAGCTATCAGCTGTTTGAGAGAATAAACGGAAAGTATTTTAGTCACAATGTAAAAAATTACGTAAATTTTATGATTTATAACTAGGCAGTGCGTTAGTCATGACATTTCGAAATTTTTATATTTGTTACGTAGAAAAAGCCTGAAAAACAGTTTTTGTTACCAACTATAATAATAGTTATTTTCCCATTAGGCATTCGTATTGATTTCCATTGTATATAATTAAGTACGTTAAAATCAATGAACTTTCATACTTTTTACTTTGTAAATTATTTTTTATCTTTATCAAGTAACGCCTACATCTGAAAATTTCTCGTTTTTATTAATCTCAATCTGGCAACTTTTTTTAAATTGTTTTTTATTAAATAATCATAAACAACGACTTAAAATAAAACGAATTTTATTCTACAATTGACCTATATAAAAAGTTTAACTCTAAACACAAATCTCATGTAAGACGCAAAATTATTTCAAAGAAAAATTTAGCACAAATTGAACAAAACATATTTACTTAACTTGGCTAAGAGCCATTAACCTTAAAAAAAATTGTTTGCTGTCAAAAACAAATCTGCATGTTAATAAGTTAAACTAATTAAAATATTGTTCTCTTACAGAAAATTGGTATTTCACCAAAAAAAAAATGTTATTGTAATGTACGCTGACTAATTATTTCGTTGACTTCGGGCCTAGAAAGTTGCGCAAAATGTATTTCTGAAATATATATACTATATATATTCTATATACTATCTCTAGTATAGTCAGCCGCAGTGTCTGTTAGATCTACGATGTGTGCTTATGTACAATGTCATTTTCTTGATGTTGACATTTTTTCTGGCATTACGCAAACAAAATTTCAAGCATTATAAATATTTTGTACAGTTTTCTTTGAGTAACAAAATTTTCTAGATGTTCTTTATCTAAGCATTTTGGTGTAGTGAGTAAATACACTGGTGGGGTTAATTTTTGGGTTTATAAATTTAATTGTTTTACCTACGCCAGATGACTTTCTAAATTTTTTTGTGGTTTGGTTTTTCTGATCTGATCAATGAATTTATTGAGCTGGTAGTAATAACTCGAAAAGAGTGACACCTCTCAGTTGTTTATTAGATTGCTATCATTTATGATTTTTGAAGAAACCAAAGAAATAGCTTTACAAGCAAATAAATACTAGATTTCTTCAATTCGTCTTTATCGGTAATTCTTCCTGAACACCATGCTTCTTTCAGGCATGCGGTTCACTAATTCAAACTCGCATTTTTCTAATCTTTGCAGACCTTTCTGTATAAAAGTATAAGTGGGACTTTTTTTCCTCCCGTAAGGGTTCCATACAAAGAGGTGGGGCACTGCGACCAAAAGATCTTTTGCACCATACCCTTAAGTTAAAGCAAAAGACTCTTCGCTTTCCGCATGAATACCAGTAGGTCTTTTGTTGGTATTGACCTAAGATAGAAGGGACTAATCCGTTCTTTTGTCATGTGACAGGTTCTGTCCCATACCAGCGCTGGGCAGTCACAGTTAATATAGCTGGTGGTTTCATCATCTGCGAAACAGAGTCTGCACTCTGAAGAGTCCGATAGGTCATAGGTATGCTACCAGGAGTGGGACTTATCAAATTGGGTTATGTAACGGGAATAGTATTGAATTCTATTCCTAAAAGGAGCGCACAAAATCTACTAAAATTTGATTATTAAAGAGACGTTTGCATCAGAAATATGTTTGTATTAAAACGAAGTAACAAATTTTTGAAACTAAAGTGGTTTAGCTAAAACTATCAAATGAGTCGACCCCGGGGTCATAATGTGCTGAACCCTGGTAGAGAGTGCCCGGCTAGGGTTGAACCATTTTTGTGAGGTGTCCAAATTCATAAAGTTAAATCATCAAGGTGCCTCATAACCGAAATATAGAAAACTACACGATGGAGGATTTTTTCTTCTTTAGTACAGGGTGCGCCATTTGAATGTGATCGATGGAAATATTGAATAACTTTGACAGATTTCAACCGATTGACGTCGTCGAACACATTTTGGAAAGGTTATTGCATTACAATTTTAACCATGAATCGATTCACGCCCAAAGAACGAGCGGAAATAACGTTATTCGAGTGAGTGAATCGGAGCCCGATTTTTGGAAGCGAATTTTAATGACTGATGAGGCCCATTTCACGCTATCTGGCACTGTAAATAAACAAAACTGTCGCATTTGGGGGAAAGAAAATCCTCATACTATCCATCAAACTCCACTGCATGATCAGAAAGTGACTGTTTGGGCCGGTGTCTGCTCAAAAATTTCCATCGACTACATTCAAATGGCGCACCCTGTACAAGAACTTTCAACCACTTTGCTTTTGGTCGTCTACTTTTTTGAGGGTTCCACTACAAAGACATCCTACCAATGATGCTATGATGTTTTTTGTCAGCATGGCCGATCCACTGGCATGTCCTTATGTCAGTGTAGATACGAACTTCACTTGTACAGTGCCATAGCTCTGCGTATGAAATCCAGTTGGGCCAGAATAGGTTAGATTAGTTTGAATAGGCTGCTCAATCTAAAAACTGAGATCACCCGTAGGACCATGCGGTCTCAATAGATATACAATAGATATAATTACAATTAATGCCTAATTGAGGAAAGGATTGAGCAAAGGTTAAAGGGGTATTTCTAGTCACCCAAGTATCTTCTATTGTAAAACCATTCGGTAGATTCGACATAAGTACTCAGATCCATTATAGGCGCATTAGCTAGATTGCCCAGATTTTCAAAGAATGGCTTATCCAGAAACTTGGTTCGTCTTTTTAGAAGCGCCGTGCAGTCTTGTGGGATGGTTACTGCCTCCTCCTCGTCTCCGAAGCAGAAATGCTGCTGTGCCTCGTTCCACTCTTACCACCAACTTTGTCCTGTTTTTACGATAATGCAGGAGTTCATGTGTTTGGCTTAGATTGTAGAGTGTTTTGGTGATGTGACAACTGGCCACAGAGTCCCTTTCTTTCGCCTGAGCTCTGGCCGTCTACCTAATATGCAACACGGCGACCAATAAAGATCTTCCTACGTATATCCGTAACCACGATTTACTTGGTAATGATGAGTCGTTCCTAGCAGAGTCATCTGAGTGACCTGGCACCCGAGATAGGGTGATCGAGTGGTAGTGAATCTGGTTTCGCGCTACAACAATGTTACAGACAAGTTTGCTCTTAGGCGATGTCAGATTCCTAATTGCAACTTGTCGACAAGAATTAAAACGTTTCTTGGACATTCTGGAGTGTTGTTAGGTCTTACCGCTTGCCTGATTGCATAAATCTGGGCCTAAAACACGCTGCAGTTGGGAAGGTGAAGAGAAAGCTTCCTCGTAAGCTCTTCAAACAAGACGCCAGCTCCTGTGCCTTCTTTCGTCTTCGAACCATCACTATAGACCGGCAGCTCGTTTCTTTTAAAGGACTTTTAAGCTTTTAATCTTCTCTCTATACTATATACCTATTTCTACTATCTGACTTCCATATTATACAGAAATATTACAAATCGCACTTAATTGGGCTAAAATCAATGAACATTAGAAAGCAACTACTCTTACATTTTAAGACTTAAAGGTTGCATCAAATTGGTGAAAGTTTCTGCGAAAAATGGAATTCAATGGCAGTTTCTTTGTACGGGTCTAAGTATGAGGCGTTCTTAGCAGAGAGCTTTATAGAGCCACACTAAGCTGATCTCACAATTTTCAGTGTCATTGTTATTAAAAAAAAAAAAAAAATATGCGTATCATTGAATAAAATATAAATTTATTCATAATAATACAATAATAATTCAATATAATTGCCTATCATTATGGTTGATTAGTGCACACATTACATTTCCCTTATAAGCGAACTCATATCATCTAAATTCGATCTAAACAATATATTACGATATGTTGTTGTCGTTGTCCTTGTACAATCGAGATTGCATTATGATATAGTTTGTAGTTGTTTTTTTTTTTTTGTTCTACAAATTTATGGCTTTTGAAATTAGTTTAAGCTAACAAAGCCAACAAGGATATAACAGCTCGTAGTTAACAACAATCAGCTGACTTGGGGGACTGACATAGAGCCGGGCATCCACTTTTTATAGACAAAAGCTGGCAACGAGCAGTAAGCATACGCCATGTATGCCAGCCAGTCAGTCCGACCGCCTAACAACTCAATTAGTTGACTTGCCCAGAGGGCGTGTCTTGATTGATGTATTGACAGCAGTGCACAAATATTACCAATATTGAAAACGGAATAAAATGAAACGACCTTAACGGAGCGCGTTGATGTGAGAGAGAGAGAGAGTTATGGCCAGGCCTGCAGCAAGGCTAACTAACCAAATAGGCTAAACCGATTTCGACCAATTAAGACCAATTTCAACTGGAGCAGTTTGGTTATAGCCAAAACAAAAGTTTTTATCTAACTTACCTTTGCATTTCACGTGTGCCAAATTGCGCCTTTAAATTTTAGGCAATTGTTGGGGCTTCAAAAGTTTTCCCACACGTGATTGATAAGCTAGCAATATCTTGAATTTACTTTAGTTAGTTTAACTTGACTTGACTTTATTTAATTTTATTAAATATTAAATTATAAGCACGTCAGTAGGAGAACAAAAACAACAACAAAAGCAGCTACGCAGTGTTTTTTCAATTATAGATACAGCTTGTGGCTTTTTATTTGTGGTTCTTATCGACAGCTACTATTTTTCTTATTTTAATACCCTTTACTCAAAGGCTTACGGATACATTTAATATAACAAAAATTTAGTCAAGGTTTTAGCCAAATAAAATATTAACTTTGAGCGCCCAGTGACGACTGTCTTTTCTTTTTCCGAAGAATTGAAAGCTTAATGATTTCTTCATAGCTGCTGAAATCTTTGAAGAACTTGGAGTAATTATAGTTTTTTTTTTGAAAGTAAGTTCAGTATGCTAGTTCATGTATATATTGGGAAAAAAAATCAACTGTATAGGAACTACTGAGAATCTTTAAAGAACTTCGGACTGCGTAGAATCTCATTGCTAGCTAATTAAAAAATGTTTAAACCTTTTAAAACTTCTTTATTTTTGGAACAGGGTATTTGACAAGATTCCCAATTTCATATAAGCTACTTAAAATCCGTGATGATCCTATCTTAGCTAAGTGTTTCCTTAACCAATTTTCAGAGCAGCAACGTTCCTAGCAAGCTTATCAGATTATTTTATGCCGTTGATATTCTTATATTCCTTCCCTTTTAATTCATTCTTCTAGCCTTGAAATATTTGGCGTCAGGGAACGAGGCAAGAAATCAACATGAATTGGCAAACTTCATAATCCCCATTCGATGTTGACGGTCTTGAAATCTTTCTGTCTTTTACATACAATGTGCAAATCTTGGATTACAAAAGTGCTTTTTTTTACAAATTTTCTACTTGCATTTAATTAACGAACAAAAATAATAATTATTTTACGAACATTTTGAGTCTAAGATCTTTTAAATTTCGACCCAAAATTACCCTAAAACCAGCTTTTATACCAAGGTTCACTCGATGACCCCCGAATTTGTAAACCATCATTATTATTAATGGGCTTCGAATTCGATTAATCTATTTAATCATAATAATCTTTACTGATGTTATCGAAATTAAATTTAAAGAATAAATAAATCAAAATTTTATACCCTTTTGCGTGGAACCTTATTCAATTCTTTTAGACTTTAACACTTAAAACTTTAGAATTAAGTTACTTTAAGTACACTCGAGATTACAGCGTATATTATAGTCGACATGCTCAACCTTAACTTTTCTTATTTGCCTACGCCTTTGTTGGGGCCCCAAGTAAAGTCCTCAAACAAAGCAGCCGCCGATAAGAAAGTCCAAAACAAAACAAAAACGTAGTAAATTTCAATTAGCTTACCTTGCTTGGCCCCCAGACAAAACCCAGAAATAACAAATAATACGCTCAAATTTTAGGAAAAAAATATAATAATAAAAACTATAAAGTATGTAATAAAAATTAATATTTTTTTCCACTGTTTTGGGGTTGTGCTGTCTAGGGGGTTATTTGTTATTTGCCCTGGGCTTTGGGTCTGTCAATAACCAAAACATCTATAAACAAGTTAGCTGGAAGACTATTTTCCAACCGACATTCCTTGAAGTTAAGTTCTAGTTTTTATCTAAGCTCCACCCGCAATTTAAACATTTTTAATTGAACACTTGGTGATTTATAGAAACTGCAACAATTTGGTCTATAAAAACTGTCAATGATATGAACAATGATATTGGGGCAACGGGTCGGTCATATATCTTTTAAGTCTTGTGATTCCATGATGGGCCATTTGTAATTCTATTGCTTGCTTCTTGCAATCCATAATTGATGTACTCTGTGCTCTGGCTGCGGACAAAAATATTGGGTAAATAATATATTTGCCATTAAATAAATAAATAAAGTTTACCTACGCAAAGAAAAAAATTATTAAATACAAATAAATAAAAACAGCAACTGACATTGACCTCAATAGTTGGCGCCCCATGTGGCAACAACAACAAAACAGTCTATGAAATACGAAAAAAATGTCTGATAAAAATTTTAGACCCCTTCTTTTTTTCATATGATATGCCATGTAAATAATATATAAATCATAAATGAAATGTTCAAATTAATTGGCCTACAGTTTGATATTGTTTTTTGTAAATGTTTAATTACAATTTTCCAATAATAATAAATTATAATTTAAACAAGCAATGACAAATGTTTTTCACACCCAAGGCGCTGAGGGGCTGCAACCCCTCCGCTTATCCAATAACCACAACCATTTATATGTTACAATAAATATTTTATTATTTCTCACAGCTCCAGTTCGTACATTTACGATTTCAATTTTGAAATAATAATTTAAATTTATGCTGTCGATTGCTTATTTTGACAGCTGATTTTTTCTCAACTAATTGCACAAATCTGTCGATTTGATATATAACTCTGCACATAGCTGCATACATAAGTTATGTGCATGAATTATAGACCTCGGAATACAATCGAACTTTTATACAATACTACTCCACCAAAACCAAACTCCACCAAGAACCTACGTGCTGAGCTAAAAATATTGCAGTGTATCCACATTTCCTCATCACAATGAAGTTAAAGGACCCCATGAGTTTTATGTTATGTCCGCCCCTCTTTTCTTTGTTCCGGTTAAGAGGCATAAAGGGTGATTCATTAAGACCTTTTTTTTCAATAGGGATTTTCGTGTGGATCACGCGTGATCCATGACAGCTGTCAAAGGCAAAGTTGTTCAGTATTCATTGGCAAATCATCATGGAAATCCGAATGATCTTCCTGCACGTTGCCGCAAGTATCGGACCATGTTAACGGACTTTTTGCTGTCTGAAATTGTTGCCCGTGATCTCGACGACATTTGGTTCCAACAGGATGAAGCTCCGGTTCACATTGCCAATGAAACAATGGCTCTATTGCGAGGTCAATTTGGTGAGAGATTAATTTCACGTACGGGACCCGTACCTTGGCCGCCAAGATCGTGCGATATCACACCGCTCGACTTTTTTCTTTGGGGTTACGTAAAGTCAAAAGTTTACGTGGACAAACCAGCAACGATTGAGGCCTTGGAAGCCAACATTACTCGTGCTATTGGCCAAATACCATAAAATATCCTTTCGAAATCATAAATAAAGATCCCAGCATTCCTTTAAAATTTGGATTTGCCAAATCATTAAAAAAAAAGGTCTTAATGAATCACCCGTTATGAGCCATAATAATTCCCTGACTGACCCCTTGGAGGGGCTTGGGAAAAAAATCATTCCAAAATGGATCAAAAAAATATTCCCCATATAAAGTTTGACCCGCCATTTCTCCGGTTCTTTTCAATATTCATTCATTCATTCATTGTGTGGCCATGACAACCCGTTCTCTGGTTACGACCGACCTCAACAGCTCTCGCCAGGCGCCTCTGCTTTGCTCGCGCCCTCTCAATCAGAAATACCAAGGGAGGATAGGTTCTGCTCCACTTGATCTTGCCATCGAAGTCGTAGTCGTCCCCTTCGTCGGCTTTCGCTTCCATACGTACAACATGCCGCTGGACAACATCTATGTCATCGTAGAGCTCGTACGGTTCCTAGTTCATCCGTATGCGAAAGTCGTCCTCAAAACGAATGGGACCGAAGAATTTTTCTCTCAAACAACCCAAGAGCAGATGCATCTGTCCGCGACACATTCCATTTTTCTATGCCGTATAAGAGCACGGGCAAGATGAGCGTCGTGTAGAGTGTTAGTTTTGTTGGTCGAGAGAGGTCTCTGCTAAACATCTGTTTACTGAGACCATAGTAACACCTATTGGCAAGTGTAATTCTTCGATTTATCTCCAGTCTGATGTCATTTTCGGTGTTAACGGCGATTCCAAGGTACGTGAATTGCTTGACCACTTCAAAAGTATAGCGCTCCGCTGCAACATGGAAGTCTACGGCGCGTCCCTGTTCGTAGACAGCTTGTACTTCGTCTTGCCCTCATTTACCGCTAGAACCACTTTCGCGGACTCCTTTTCGATTGCGGAAAATGCAACAGTAACATTTCGCTTACAACGCCTAATGATGTCGATATCATCAGTGTTTAAAGTTCCAGTTGGTTATGCGAATACAAAATTACAAAATGGCGGAACTAAAGTTTTACTCTTCCGCAGTATTTGCATCCCAACGGCAACATTAAACTCAGAAATTAAAAACACGTCTTATGTTTTTTATTTGAAAAACTAATAAGAGAATTATAATCAGCTAGCAGTGTCTGAATAGCATATAAAGGGTTTCTCTATTTTTTGAGTATACGATGAAAAATAGTGATTAAATTATGGATATACTTCGATTTTGCTGCCATTGTACTAGTTTAGTCAATTTGAAACATGAAAAATCACCATATGGCTTTAAAAAGTAGACGGCGTTGATATTTGTTTTTTTTTGTATAACAATATGGAAAAACCCCCAATCTTTCAATTCGTAGGAATTTACGACAAAAACTGTCTAAAGCCCTAAAAACGTTTCTTTGTTAGCTTTATTGGTTACATTTTATATGATTTTTTGTTTTACAATGAAAAGAGACAAATCTGTCCTAAAGTAGGCCAATAGCATTATTAGCTATATTTTTTGCTAATTTAATTATTTCAACCAAATAGCTGAAATATTTACTTTATGCCTTTCAAAAAAAAAAAATGATCGTAAATGTCATTATTTCGACTAAGAAGATCTAGACAATCCATTTAGTTAACCGCATATAACAAAGAACATACTATATATGTACTTATAATATAAAGGGTAATTTTGTTGCTAGTTGATTTTTCAACTTGATTGTTATGACGGCTCACGCGTGATTCATGATTGGAAATGCACGATGAAGATCCCCTTTTTTATTGAAGAATTTTCGGCTAAATTTTCGTATTTGAAATGAAGTGCTTTCGTACTCTGATTCATTTTTGTAAAAAATATACTTAAATACTTAGAAAAAGATAATCTAATAGGGTAAAAATGGGAACATTTCTGCAAAAAGCGAACACGAGACAGATAAAACGAACATATTCGCTTAAAAGCGGACTTATTGTAACCCTACCTTCCGGATGAAGCATTTGAAGCGTAGTCCCGGTCAACATTTATGTATATGAAGTAATCTTTAAAATTTTTTTTTCCTATATTTAACAACCAAACAGTAAAAAAATGGCGGACGTAAAGTCGGGCGCGGACGACTTTAGAATACCCTGTACCACTAGCTTGTAATAAAGTCCGGTTCCTTCACAAAAAACCAAAAACAGAAGAATTTTTAAGCAAAAATATTTTTTGACCGATCGTTCCTATGGGAGCTATATGATATAGTCAGCCGATTTCAATAAAATTTGACACAGTGCTTAAATACCTTAAAAAAGATATGAATGCCAAATTTATTTCAAATATCTTTACAAACAAACAAAACACATCGAATTTTGTATAAAAAACGTTTTTTTGGACCGATTGGTCCTATGGGAGCTATATGATCTAGTCAACAGATTTGGATTAAATTTAGTACAGTGCTTAAGAACTATAAAATACTCTCGAATGTCAATTTTGGTCCCAATATCTTAACAAACAAACGAAACACAACAAATTTTGTTAAAAAATCGATTTTTGGTAGATCGGACCTATGGGAGCTATATGATATAGTCAACCGATTTTGTTCAAATTTGGCACATTGCTTAAGTGGTCTAAAAATTTCCAAACGCCAAATCTGGTTAGGATATCTTTATTAAAAAACGAAATATAGCGAATTTTTCTTTAAAAAAGTTATTTTGGCCGATCGGTCCTATGGGAGCTATATGATATAGTCAACCGATTTCGATCAAATTTGGTACAGTGATTAGGAACTATAAAAAACTTTCGAATACCTAATTTGTTACGATATCTTCATAAACAAACGAATTATTCATCTAAAACGCTTTTTTTTGTCGAGGTCGTCTCAAACACCCTCATGGGAGCTATATAATTTATCCCCGATATCAAAAAAATAAAATAAACTTGTCTCCTATGGAATAATATGGGATCTAATGTGAAAGTTTGGTAACTCTAGCTCTTACCATCTCTGAGATCTAGGTGTTCACACGGACGGACGGACGGACAGACAGATGACAGATGGACAGACGGACAGACGGACATGGGTATATCGACTTCTCTATTCACCCTGATCATATTCTAGGTAACTTTGGGGATTTGTCTCCGACGTCTCCTGTCGTTAGTATGGTACGATAATTTTCGTCTACACAAACTTAATATACCCTTTGTACCATAGGGTATAAATATAACAATAAACTGTTATTAAAAACAACAAGTCCATTAATATAAATAATATCCAAAAATTTTATTTTTTTTCGAGAGGTAGTCAATTAGATAAAATGATAATTACAAGTTAATTTTTTCAGCCATTAGCAACTCTTTTAATTAGCATATTAAGAATAATGATCATTAATTTTGATCAGATCAAACTACGAGCAAGTTGACAAATTTAGACAAATTAATGTTGATATATTTTTCAACAAATGCTAATTAATTTTTTTTATTTCATTTGTATTTTATTATACCAACCGATTTGATCGAGTGCTAATAAAAATGAAATAAAAAACAGAGATCGGAAAATGTCGTAGAAAAAAAGATTTACAAAGTATTCATAATAATAATAATTAATAACACTAGTTTATAAATTATGTAAAAAGTGAAAAATGTAAATTTGCTTTAAAAGCCAAAAGTTTTCAATCGATAATTTGTTTGTTTAAAAAGTTATCGCTACCAAATTTGGTATTCGAAAGCTTTCTAACTTTACTCTATACGAGGAAATTCAACAGTTTTAATAGAAAAAATGTTAGGCCAGAGACTGCTTTGTCTATTTTGGACAAATTTTATTTGAAGTAGAGCGATATTGAGTATAAATATCGGAACATAATAAAAATAAATATCGGTTTATTAATTTCGCTTAATTTCCAGAACCCATATGGAGTTTTAATTTTCAAATTGTGTGCCAAAGCTAAAAATCTTTAGCTAAATTTAAATTAAATTGCAATTCCAACTTGCTTGAAAAAGTTAAAGCCACTTCAAAATAAAAAATAAAAAAACATTTCAAAAAAACATTCAAAAAAACACAAAAATGGTAGAAAATTTGCAACTTTTCCTGCTTCGAAACGTTTACCAACAATGCTGCATGCTGCGAAAATTGTTGCTGTTGCGCAGTTGATTTTTTTCCTAGTCATTTCAACGAAAATTGTATTTTCCTGTCAAGCCGGTTTTTCTTTTTATTTTTGTTGCTTCGCATAAAAACATAAAAAATAATAAAAAAAAAATAAAAAAAATGTGAGACCAAAAACCACTTGCAATCAGTGTTGTTGTTGTTGTTGTTGCTGCTGCTGGCTTTGCTATTTTTAGCTGCAGCGTAAAAAAAAACAAAAACAAAAACGAAAACTGGGGGAAAACAGAGTTGAAAAGATTTTTGTCGTTTGTTTTTTTGCACCTTCCGCCATTTGGCAAACGGCAAAAAGGAAAAATTTCAAAGCAAATTTTTAAAGCTGTCTGTGCAATGAGTTTGCGTTTTGCTTTTACCCTACACCGCTATGGAGTAAAAGGGTATATTAATTTGTTGGTAACACTTGAAAGGAATCGAGAAAATTGGCTTTAATAAACAGCTTGGCTCAATCCGAGATCACACAACGACCGCGTGATACCTAATGAAAAAGAAAGAAAAATAATAATTGTTGGAAAGGGGATTGTGATCTACCCCAGACAAATAACACAGGTCTACAAATACAGGGGTCATGTGAGTTGTTGGAAAGCTAAGGGTTATTTCCGAAGTAATTTGCGTACGTAGAATCCGAATCCAGCGTCAGAACTGGCCCATCACGTCAGGATTTTGAGATATTTGAGGTCGAAGTTACGAGATATATCCCTTCGACGTTATTAGCATTTGCAATAATAAGCCTTTGAGATAATAATTTTGTACTGTATAATTTATCTTGAAAATTTTGACTTGAGTGTTTTTGAGGTCGCTAAGAACGGATATGAAGTCGGAATAATGATATTTGCATTTCCAATATGACGTTTTCAAAATGGCGGATACAAATGTTAATGACGTCGAAGGGATATATCTCGTAACTTCGAAAAGCCATAACTTTGCGAAAAAAAATCGTAATTGATCTCTTGAACCCTTAAATTAAAGGGTAAGAGTTGTACTAAATGATGTAACTAGAGAGAAAGACCGCAATGCGCCCTGTACATAACCTCAAATGTAGGAAAAAACGCCATTTTTGGGGTACATAACCTCAAATATCTCAAAATCCTGACGTGATGGGAGAGTTCTTACGCCGGATTCGGATTCTACGCACCAAATTACTTCGGAAATGACTCTTAGCTTTCCAACAACTGAACCATGTTGACCTGTGTTATTATTAATCTTATATTTTTTGTTTTAGTGTTTTGTTAAGAGCTTTAAAAAAGTATAAATTGTTTATTAGTATTCCTTATTACTAAAAAAAAAAGGATAAAGTTTGTCTCTATAGTAAATAATTATATGTGCATAACTCTATTCTGCATAAAAAACTACTTGATAATGCTTATTCCCAGAACTTAAGCTATTGTATTTCCAATCAACGAAAATTTGATAGGAAAGAAAAATTAAGTTTGGGCTTACTTTTTAGGTCTTCCTTATAAACATACTTCGTTATTATAACAAAAAAGGTTTATAGATGTCATCTCAAAAATATACTCAATCAGATTTAGTCCGAGTATACATTATTTTGCAGCCTAAAGATAGATTTGGTGCTTCTTTTCCTTGGCAGGCTAAAATATCCTCTTGCGGTAGGTAGATCATTCAGATATGGACCCAATCGTAGCTTATATAATGTAATAAATATTATTAAGGACATATTCATAATTTAAACTGAGCTTAAACTTAGCCATTCACATAAGTTATTAAGAAAGGATATGCAATGCTCTCTGTTTCGCGCCATTGCTCGTAACTCGTCAATTGATTTCCCGGTCTCCCGGTTGAGCGTCCTGTGCCAGGTCTTTTTAGGTCTGGCTCTAAATCGATTGCCTTGTTCCATTCCAGTACTACATGCGGTATCTTATGCGCAAAGGCGCACATTGCTAATAGTTCGGGGCCACGACGCTTTTATGCTATTCATAATTTTTTCGGGAATTCCTCTAGCTCAAAGTGCCACCCATATTGTTTTCCCGTCGAAGGTGTCTAACGCTTTCAAAAAATCCATGAAAGCTAAATATAACGAAGAGTTGTATTCTACGGATTTTGTCTGCAGTGCATAAATATGACCAGAAAAAAATTTTGGGTCGAGAAACACGAAAATGCCTATTTTTTTTTTCCTTAGCACATGTGCTTTGGGCTCTTAGGATCTAGTGAACAACATTTAGTGTCTACTTGAAAGATGTATAGATCGAAAGGTATTTGTGCATCATTTTGATGAGTACGACAATGATAAATATGTTTATGAAAGAGTTACGAGTCAAGAAAATCGGAAATTCAGAGTATTCTTCTTCGTAGCTACGCATAGCAACCACCCCACTGGAAAGCGTTTTCCACTTGGTGTCTCCAAACTAACACCTGCTGAAGATCCATTCCATCGAAGGATTCTCACAACAGCGCCATGAAAATTTTACAAATTACACGGCATCTAATAGTCGGTATTTTCCGAATGAAACATTCCGCTTATTCTAATTGGTGTTGCTATACGTTGGTCTCTAACCATCTGTCTGTCTTTTAAACAGTTTTCTGGAGCTTAGCATATTCAAGAGCTCTGCTGGAAACTCGGAATACTCTGGGAATTGCGTCAGTTGGCTAATTCCTCTACACATATTTGAGGAGTATATTATATAAGTATTTGCTTTGGGCTTGCGATTCTTAATTATTGTGGATTTTTATTGAAACAGCTAATTAAATTCTGGTCATAAAAATTTTAATGCCCAAAAGCCGACAAATAATTGGACACAGATAGTCTACAGATCTCCAGAGCTGGCTAAAAACAAAAGAAACTATGCTTTAAAAAAAGAAATAACAAAAACAAACTATTTAAAATCAATAAATCAAGCAGCTACAGTCACTTCAAAGTTTATTATTCTTGACGTTTTAGTACCTTTTAAAAATAAGAGATCTATCGAAAGAGCTATAGACACAAAGCTCAAGAAAATACATACATATGTATATAATAACGTTTTTTATTTATAAATACTATTCTATAAATACTTGGTAAATTAAAACGTCAGTGTTTTTACTAAAGATATCTCTTAACTATGTCAGTTTTGCCACTATTTCCGATGAAAACCTTTAAAAACTTGGGAACGACTAATTTTTTATATAACTGACCAAACTACGAACTGAGTGGAACTATAAATGTACCTAAAATAGTTTAATTCTATATAGATATAGGATTATATTATAAAGGGTTTACCGGCTTACAGGTTTACTATTCTTGCAATGTTCGTAATGGACAGAATAAGACTTGGCACAATTTCACCACAAATTGTTGACATCAAAGCGATCAGCATCGCCTGGGTATGCATTTTATAATATCATTTCATAATAACTTGATAGCTTAAAGTGATTTTTATACCCTGTACGCAGGGCCGTAGAAAGAATATCGGAATATCGGGATTATGCTATAAAAGTAGAGAAGTTAAGAGTTGAAATTCCACGTAGTACATTTTGATGTTGCAAAAGTCCCCAGCTGTATATAATTATAATTATTATATTCCTTAAAATGAGACAGAACTGGATAGAATTGACACAATTGATTAGCTCTTATATAGATCTTTTTTTTCCGAAAAAGTGTTCCTCACAAATAGGTGAGACACTGCGACCAAAAGGTCTTTTGCGCTTTCCGCATGAATAGAAGTAGGTTTTTTGTTGGTATTGACCTAAGATGCAATGGACTAATTCCACCCAATTCCTTTCTCATGTGACAGGCTCTGTCCCATACCAGCGCTGGGTAGTCACAGAGAATATGTCTGGTGGTTTCATCGTCTTCTAGACAGAGTCTGCACTCTGAAGATTCCGATAGGCCAATTTTCTGTAGATGGTATCTAACAGTGTGGTGGTCAAGACCTTTTGTCTTGATCGTATCCAGAGGTTTGACAAGCACTTTTGCTTGACGAAACCCCGGTAAGGCGAACCAGTATCTCCTATGTTCTCCTACAGCCCATTTGTTCATCATGGTTTTGATTGTGGACCAACCAATACCACAAAACGACGCAGCAGATGTAGTCTGAGTGGAGGCACCCTGTCGTGCTAGATCGTCAGCGATCGTGTTATAATCCACTCCTGAGTGTCCAGGTTCCCAACATAGCACGACTTTGTTCGGGGCTAACAGGGTTTGGAGGTAGTTATGGCATTCTTTAACCATTCTGCAGGAGATGCTCCAGGATGATAATGTCCTAATAGCACAATAGCTATCTAAATAAATGAAGATGTTTGCGCACCTAGTTCCCTTGAGAAGGATACTAAGGTCTCTATGGCATGAATCTCCGCTTGCGTTAGAGATTCTGGTGTTGAGTCCAACGATTCCAACACCCTGCTCAGCTTTGGACCCATACGTGAACCATTGTTGCCACCGGAGGTTTCCACAGGGGCTGCCATCAGCCCAAGTCTCCCGACTTCGGAGAAGAGATCTAAATTTCTTGTTATGAGGTATAAATCTTATATAGATGATTGACTGTAGTAAACGTGTCAACGATCTGCAATCTATCTTTTCAAGGATCAGTTCTTTGCTGTATTACAATTTAATCTAAGTTTTTAATTTTCATATTTGGACAAATAGTTGAATTTTTTTTATTATTTAATACATATATATGAGTTCTTTGGAAATCATAAAAAAACCTCTACATTTGGTACATAATTTCAAGGCCTAATGTCAAAAAGCCAGAGAACTGCCAGAAGGTTAGTGGCAGATCTGTCTAATCATGAAATCACATGATCGATCTTGCATTCAAAGAAAAAACTACAAAAAAGCAAACGCATTAAAATCGCATTAAGAAAAAAACAAGTTCCTGTAAAAATAAATATTTTAAGGCATTACATAAGAAATTTTTGGGCAATTATTGGTAATATTTCGGGATGCCAGTCGGCCAGACAACCAAATAAACATATGAAGATGGACTTTTTGTGTCTTTTCTCTGGCATTTTTTTTTAATTTATTTATATTTTGATCTTAAGTTGCTTGCGGTTATAAACAAAAATGCGTGGAAAATTATTTACACGAAATAAAATGAAATAAAAAAGTAAGCCAAGGAGATTAGCGCTTAAATGTTGCATAAATACATCAAGATATTTGTTGCTGTTGTTGTTCAGAACTTGCCATTGAAATTAGCAGATACACAAAAAGCGCAGAAAATTCAAGGCTTTTATAAATCAGTAATTAAAAAATAGAAAAAAAATATCCAGCACTCTTCAACACTGGCATGTTGGCAATTGCGTAATCTGTAATTTTTAAAAGGTTACAACGAATCGTGGATCGGACCAAACAGAACAACATGATATGGCAATTTTTTGATTGAGAGAGAAAGAGAAATTGTGCGAGAATTTGCATAATTTCAATTTAAGCAAAGTCATTTACGAAATATTACGTCAATTTCAGTCAGTAAGTCCGTCAGTCAGTTACAGGCATTCCCAATAAAAAGAGAAATTGTCATGCAACAATTTCGAGCTCAAGGTTGAGCAGTGAGAACTCTCTATAGGCAACATCGGCAACATATCCGATGTAATGCGGTTCACCTTATATCTAACAATTTCCTTGTTTGTCTTAAACTTTCGCCATTTTACCCTTAATGTGACCTACATTAAGCGTGTCCGGAAATGTGTTTTGCTGTGAACTTAATTAACGTTTAGGTAATAACTAATATTACTATATATACAGTGCATCAAAATAATCTTGACGCAGCCCTATGTAAATAGCTTTTTCTAATACCTTAAGTTAAAAAAAAAAAATGTATGCTTTGGCGATTTTTACCAAAAGGCTTATCAGACAAAACATATAGAATTCAGGGACCACAAGAACTGACATATACCTTTGCCTAAGAAGATTTTTGCCGTGCCGAGACTATTTGCATTCACTGTACCAGCAGTTCCACCTGTCGTATGAGTAATTTAAATAAAATTACAAACGCGCACTAGCTTGAAATCGCCTCCAAAGTCGCTTGCAACAAACTGACTAACCTCCAAAAGCATAAAAACAACAACAAATGATATAAAACAAATGCACAAATCTATATGAAATTATTTGTGTGCATTCAATTTTGTTGTTGTTGTTTTTCTCTTCTTTTTTACATTACATTTATTTTGATTTCGTTTTGTTTTGTTTTCTTTTTGTAAACAAGTTCATTGCACATGCGCATGAAAACAAAACGACGATAATAATAATGACTATGACGTTCACGATCACTTAAGCAACATAGTTATAAGGCGTGTGCGTGTGTTTGTTTTTGTATTTGATTGCGTTCGCAACATGTGGCTAAACATGTGTTGCCAATTAAAAACTCTGCGGCTTGTTTCTGTCGTTTTTTTTTTTCGCATACAACGGAAATAAATGCTTGCTGTTGATCGGCCGCTCTCTTTGGCTTTAGAGCACGCTCAAAACCAGCTTGCAACAAAAAAAAAAAAACAAGTTTACTGCAGTTCCAACATTATTGAACGCAACAATAATCGCAACAACAACAACGAAGCGCAGCAGAAATCGTCACATGTTTTTACAGCTGTGAGCGGGAGAGCGCCGTTAAGCCGCGAGAGAGCGGCGTCTAACAAACAAACGCCGACGAAGTTTGCGACTGCGCACACTGGGCTGGATATGGTTAAACTGAAAATTATGCTATTATAACTGAGTAAAGGCTGCATTTGAACTATTTCTATTTATTTGAAAAAAGAAGACAAAATCAATTTTTTTGTTGATTGTTGAATATGTGGAAAACAAGTTTTTGAAACACTTTTCGATCATGAGTTGGTTAAGATAATTTACATTTTTTAATCCTTAGAATTGTCGTTCTCAATCTTAGGAGTTGGTAAAAAAATAAAATAACAAATATACTTTTATTTATATTTATTATTGTAGTATTTTTTGATACAAAAAGACATAACATCGGGCTTCGGAATTAAGGGCAATCATCAAATATATTTTCGACTGTTAATTCTCGATGTATTTTGCAGATAATTTTATTTATTGTTTCATTTAGGCAAGTTTAAAATTATAAATGCAGTACAGATTTTACTTCATGGTCCTATAGTTATTTAAATTCAAATGTAATGAATAATCATCCATGTCTAGTCTGTATCAGTTTTTGCAAAACTGCTTTACAATAGACCATGATTTTTTTCAACATCCAATTTCCTTTATTTTTTTTGTATCAATTAATAATAATAATTAATTTAAATACAAATATGTAATTTTGTGTAAAACTCTAAATTGGAATAATTGCAAAGTGAAGAAGTTACAGAAGCAAGTGAGTTGGCTACAGTTAAGACTAGCTGTACCATGTACCTTTGAGATCTTTCGATACCTATTATACCTCTGATTTTAATGCACATATGTATGTAGCTGTATTCCAATTTTGACATAATTCGAAAAATAAGTTCGGAATAATTGTTTACATGTATATATCATGCACTTAAAGGCCTGGGTGACCGCAGCTTTTTCAAAGAAGGACTGAATATAATTTTGTTTTAATAAGGTTTACGCTTGGCTGATATAGATAAATTCAAATAACGTATAAGCCGCTGGTGTGGTGCTGGCAGTTAAATGGTTAGAACTATTGAACAGAGTAAACTCAAAAGAGGCTGAAGGCTCATAGCCCTACGTTGCTCTGGCTACAAAACCTTTACAACTTAGAATTAATTCTACTTTATAATTATAAAAAAAAATACAAATTTTGAAACGTCTTTTTTTTAATGGCCAATAATTCTACATTTTTCCATTTAAACTTATTTTTTGTAAGTTAAAATATAGCATTAAGAAAACTTGGTTTTTATGCTGTCGGGAAATTTGATGACTTCTAGGTGTTATATTTCCCTGAAAATTTATCTATTTCTATAGTAACTATTATTATCAGAAGTTTTACAAACGGATATTTGCGTCCCACAAACAACATATTTTTATATCTAACTTCGTAGAAACTTCACCAAACTGTTTTGACTTCTCATGTCTTATGATCGATGGGTTCAATAAATACTTTAAAGTTGACTAACACGACTATTTTGTTGTCTCTACTAAGAATATGCAGTCAAATGTCGGTTTATTTTATAAAAAGAAAAATATTTATCACTTACAAAGCTACAAAAAAGTGTGCCCCACAAAAAGCGTAAACATAAATAGATTCTTCCATTTCGAACCAGTGTGCTCTGTTTGTTCCGCCGCAATTAATAACATAATTTACACAAGAGTTTTGTCGTCAACGTCACGACGTCGACGCCGACGTCGTCGCTGCGACGCGCTCGTGCTTTCTGATCGTTTTTCTGCGTCAGCATCGGCGTCAGCGTCGGCGTTGTTGGCTTATTAACGACGCTGCGCCGCAGCTGCGTTCAATTCGTTCGTTTTTTTTTTCATTTTCGTCTGTCGCGCGACTTTCTGAGACATTCACGTAGAAATTTTCGATCATTTCGAGTTTTTCATTTGCAACGAACGCAAGCAGGCAAGTTTTGAGCCGCACAAGTTTCGATTAAACGAACGAAACGAAACGAAATCGAATTAAAGCAATAAGCTAAAATAAAAAATAATAAAAATAAATGAATATAAGGCTAGCAAGAAATTTAAACTCTTTATTAGCAGGCCTTGTGGAAATAAAATAAATTAAAATAAATGCGCGCGCGCTTAACGTTTTTGTGCTAAATTCAAAATTAAACCGTTTTGAAATTTTTGTAAATTGTTTTTAACAAACAAGCAAAAAAATATAAAATGAAATAAATTATATACAATATACATATTTTGTGTTTAATTGTTTGGTTCTGTGTGTGTGTGCGTGTTTCTTTTTTTTTATTATTAATTTTAACGTTGTCGTACCCGTTTCTATATATTCTCTGTTATTCATATGTATTAATGTTGTTGTTTTTGTTGGCTTGGAACCGCAGCAACAACAACATTTCATATGTATGTAATTGCATTTTGATGTTTGTGCTTAAATTTGTTTATATATAATTATTTAAAATCCTTAGAGTGCACAATTCAACTACTCTACCCCGTGCAGAGTTTCCAGAAAAGCAAAACCACAAAAAAAGATGAAATTTTAAAACGTGTGCAAACAAGATTCTACGAAAAGTGTCAAATGATAAAAAATACATAATTTGAAATGTGACTAATACAACGACAAGTTCAGTTTTAAATAAATCAAAATAGCCCAGTCAAATTAGGGTTTCACTGCGGAATGAAAGATAATAAGCTGGAAATTGGTAAAAACCTTTGTTTTGTCGCCCTAAATATTGTCTCAAAAGTCACAAATGCTATTGTGTCCGCGTCTTAAGATATTGAAGGTCAAAGGTCACAAAAAACGATTTTTCGCGAATATCTCGGTTCCTATTGCTTAAATGATATTTTCTCTTATTATCAAAGTTGTAGAGTATAAAATTCTCTACAACTTTTGTCTAAACTTTTTTTTATACGATCAACCGTTTTTGAGGTAGAGCGCGAAGAGTGCGCAGCGTACAGTCATATGAGCTAATGCAGGGTCAAGCGTGAGTTACGGTTATCAGTACGTTGTATAAAGTCAATTATTGACAAAAAAAATATAATTATTAAGCAATGCCCATTATTTCTGTACTTATTATTAATTATTCAACTATAGTATATTATTAATTCTGGATTATCTATTTTAATTATATTTTAAAATAAAAAGACAGTAAGGAAATATATTTTAGATATACCTTTATTTATCACTAAATATGGCATGTTATACATTTATTAAAATGTGAGTTTAAATATTAAAATAATTTGTGAATCGAATTAAATTGCGAATGGAAGCTAGTTATCTTCTTCTTCGTCGTCTTCTTCTTGTTGTCGCTCTAAAATATTCAATTCATTGTCATCATCCTCATTATCGGTCATATTCATTTCCAAACCTTCTAGAATTTCAGGATCGTATGTGCTTTCTTCATCGGGATTACTTGGATATAGTGGAGCGTTGAGGCAAGCTTGTCCATTGCACTGGCCACAAGCTGAAGAACATAGTAGCCCTGATTTTCTGCATCCACAGCGGGAACCACAACCATTTTTGCAATTGCAAAATATTGTGTTTAGTAGTTCGGCTGGTGCTGGAGGTAATAACGTTGTTATGGGCTCCAGGATTTCATTTTCAAGCTTCCAGCCCCATTCTTGAGGTTCTAAGTTCTTCCCTAGCC